>JAHPZR010009334.1:0-45000 GCA_019787425.1 Platygyra sinensis | reverse complement strand
GCGGGGCAGTCGCACTTCTAAAGCGTGATAAGGTAAACAATATGTACACTTACATCTCTCTTCTACAAGCTGAAAACCGATAAAAACTACCTTTATGCCTCTGGCTCGCTTAACCTAAACATACTACATCACATTGCCTTGGCTGAGCTCTGTTTGCTGGAGTTACTATAAAAATTGAGACCATGATTTGCCATATTTTGGCCACCATCATGGCCGTTTAATTCATAACAACTAAACCAAATTACATGAAATCTGATACCCTAATTTATTTCCAGCAAAGGTGAGGGCAAACCCGCCTTCACTAAAAGATCCACAAATGAAGCTACGTATCGTGGGAAGGGAAACAGGGTGGGAAAAAACAGTTTCTTTCGTGGAGCTGAAGAAAAAGAGGCCTGCAACTTGTTTGATGCCACTTATGTATGCCCGAGTGAGAGTCCCGTATGTAAACTGATTCTAGTCGGTAAAACATTAACCAGCATTGCCAGGCGCATAAAATCATTTATTCCTCTGGGTAATAAATTTCCTATCATTTTCAAATGATTTGAAGCCGACGATCCGCCAGTTTGAAAATCGTCGAGGAGAAGGCCCTGGGGACGAGGTTGGCCGATTAACGTACTGGCCGGACGGAATAGGCTTTTTGCAACAGTTGGTCACGTGACGTGTTTTTCAAGAACACACTGATTAATCATTGATAATGCATAATGTTATCAGAAATGGAAAGAACAGTTCCAAATAAGCTTACATGCAAATTTTCAGGTTTATATCTTTTAAGGGGGATTTTTATGGACGTTAAAAATTAGAAGGATTTGTATGAGAAGAAGTCGCTTTGCCCTCCAGTCACGCTCCAGTGGTTTTCCATACAAATCCTTGCAATTTTGCAAGTTTTCAAGCAGCCATAAAATCTTTGCCTTTCGGTGTAATGGCCTAGAAATTTCCATTTTTCCTGATATTTTACCCCTCTTTCTATCTCCAATGGTTATATGCCAGCAGCTTCTTTTGATAGTGATTAATAACAGAAAAAGTTTCTGGAGGGCAAAGCTTCTTCGCTTCCATACAAAACCTTCTAATTTTTGCAATATTCAAATCGTCATTAAATCTCAACCTTATACGGCATTGGTCTGAAAATTGGTGTCCTGGTTATTTAAAACATGCTCTTTCCAGCTCTGAAATTCATTTTGCTGTAGCTGAAAGTTTAGAAATTATCGGTCACGTGACCAACTGTTGCAAAAGGTCTATAATCACGCTCAGAATCTAAGTTTCTCTCTTACACCGGATTTAGGCTGAGTCAAGCAAAAGAACAACTGAATGGGGTAATAGGCACTTTGCATGATCCAGTCACATGGTACGGAATAAATTTTTCTGGCACGCAAATAACTCAGTGGGAAAAAAAACAAAACAATGGAATTCGAACCAGAGGGTTTGGATGGGGTTAACTGACAACTGACAAATGGCCAAAATTTTAAATGACAACTGACAAAAAGCCTAAAATTTAACTGACAACTGACATTTGTAGAAGGTTTTTCTGACAACTGACATAAGATCTTATTGCCCTAAATATCCTTCAAAATCCGTTGTAAATAACAAGGTTTTACTCTTTTCGTCAAACAAATGCACGTTTTACAAAAATCTTAGCAACAGGACGCTTGAGTGTCATATTTCGTTAATAATTTACTGTATGGCCCATGTACATCAGGGTCATTTCACCTATGATCTCGAATTTACAAACTCACGCTGAACAGTCCCGAGCACGCGCCAGCTTACATGATGGCTGCCAATGCTTTTACCGCGTTAATTCGGATACGGCATTCGAAAGACATAGAAGCCGTATTCCGATAAATACTTATTAAATACAGTACATGCTCTCAAAATGCACCTTATTCAATTCCTTGGTCTGACGGAACTAACAACTAAATACGGCCTTGGAGATTTCGCCATCACAACGGACAGCCAGTGGAAGCTGGAGCTTCCAAGTATGCTGGATGACTCAGGAAGTGAAATGAACAGTATGTATTCTTGGTGCTTGTGTATTTGTTTCATGTAGTGGTGCATAAGCATGCAAGTTAGTCTGGAAAACCTTCGGCTGGGTACTGCTACGATTTCAGAATATTTTCGCTCTTGTTTTCACGTAATGCACTTAATATAACATTTATTTTTCTTGAAAATGACTACATTTTTTAGCTTTGCGGCAGCGGTGCGAACCACCGCGTGTGCTTGCTTCTCAACACCTTTCCTGGAGCAATCGTCACACATCAGATTTTAGTGGTTTCGGTGGATCGTATGTAAATTCATGCATTAAAACACGCAGTACATCAGCTAAAAACAAAACATTATAAAAATCAAACACTTCACTCCTTCAAATGAAATACTAATTCACTGATGATTGTATGCCGAGCAAGTCACTGGGCTTATTTTCCGCTAGTCTGTCCACAGTCGACCTTCTACTTTGTCTCGAGTTCGTCGCGATCACAAGCAAAATAGAAACCGTGGGGGATTTGAAAGCGCGCGATAGTAAGGGGTTGGCCGCTTTGCAGCCACTAGTACTGTCTCCCTCCGCGCTCGGTCTCGAGCGCTCGAAGAAAATAACTCTTTGCAAAAAATAACCGTCTGTAATGAATTCAACTCCAAATTTGATAAAAAAAACTATCTTTATTTCTATTTAAAACCAAACTGCAACATAAAATTCAAAAACCTAAAAGAAAACTACTTTTTTACTATTTCTATCAAGGAAATGAGAGGCAAACCCGTGCGACTTTGAAAGGACATTATGTTTATACTATTTAACATGTCACATTTCATTAAAAGAACCGTATAGACCGTATACATCTCGAATATCGTACCAAGTACTGAAACTCACTTTTTTCTCGGGGGAGGGGGCGGGGGGCGCTTATTACAAATTTTGAGCCTTAGGAGGGGCGCTAATTCGAAGTGGGCTCTTATTTAAAGCTGGGCGATAATTCGAGCATTTACGGTAGTCAAAACGTTAACCGGTCCCGGAAGGATAATCTTGCAATCTTTGAAGGAAATCAAGAATCTCCTAAGTCAACACGCCCGGGACGCCCCACAGCCTCTTGAGGCATTCAAAATAAAAGACCTTTTGACACTAATTGTCGAGAGGTTCTCTGAGATGAGAGGTGGATCATACGATATGCCGTTGCAGCTCCAGGGCCCTGAAGCCGGGAGCACTTAAAGCAAACTTATAGAATAAAATTCTGCGACTACAGAAATGCCAAGTCCCATTATCCAAGGCGGGGTAAAATCTGGTTTAAGATATTAATTAAAAACTACCTAAATGCCCCCGCCCTCGCCAACACAGCTAACAGGGTGTTAACAGAGTCTGAAATGCAGCAACTGAGAGACTGGCGAATAGGACATGGGCAAAGTGTTCCACAGAAAACGGTCAGGAACATGAGTACAAAAGACAACCTAGGTACTCCGCTAAGACTCTGCTGATTAATCTCGAAGCAGCCTGCGAGTCTGCCATTCGATTTCGGTAACAGTGGAGAGGTCCAAGGAGAAACAGCAGTTACCCCAATGAAGGAGGAAGAGAGGAAAGGTCAAGCGATCTCGTCCAATCATCTGAAGACATTGTCTATCTATTCCCAGCTTGGTCGACCATCCAGCAAAATGTAATTGTACGCATATCTGCTGCCACCAGAAAGCAAGGGCGATGTGCTATGATCAATGCCGATTTATGTAATTCGTCAACTTGTTCAGAAGAGGCAGAAAGGGAGGTAAATGTTAAGCACATAGGTGTTTTTTTGGCAGAAAGCCTCTTAAATGAAAAATTAATTGAAATGACGGAGAATGAATTTTTACATTATCAGTTTACTAACATCAATCACGTAGACTTCGATGGTGACTCACGTAGATTCGGTCACCATAGGCAATTGCAGAAACGTGAGAGGACTGGGAAAGAGTATGGTTGTTTTCCCTTTGTTGAAAAACTAAGATATTCAAATGAAAGATCAACTAAATTTAAGAGAGACTATAAACTGCAAGGGACCGCATACGATAAACGCTGCCAACGTAGGATCTACTAGAGATCTGATCAGCCAAAAAAATATGTGTATAAAGATTAAACTGCAAGGCTGATACTACGTGAAAAACGTTTCGAGACACCAACATGACCAGAACCGATAAAGCAGGATCGCAACTGTGGACAGCTGCTTCGCTCTTGTTGGAGCTCGTCAGCACAGTGTAGCGAAGATATGTAACGCCAGCCAAGAGCCAACGCACATAAATTGCACAATGACCCGTTCACTATATCAAGTTCCGTACTTTGAACTCACTTGCGCTCCGAGACACGCGTTGCCACATCACGTGCCCCGGAGCGCAAGAAGACCAAAGTGTCACTAAATTTAAGAGTCTTTACCAAGGTTAAAAGTATTTAGAAGAGGAAAATGGCAAAATGGTAGCTCTTCAAATTTCACCTAAAATAGAGAGTTTTTATGGTTTGGGTAGACAGGCCACAAAATTATAAGGATTTGTATGGAATTTTGCAATTTTTGCGAGACTCCCAGTTGAACAATTTTCCACTGAAAATTCTTAAACTTGGCTGGGAAACTTCTTCATTCAGTGCCATTTCATAGTTGAAATGTTTAGATTCTCAATCTAATCAATATAAGAAACTCGTCCCAGTCCTCTCACGTTTCTGCAGTGGGCTATTGAAGAGGCAAGGGAATGCGTAGGGGAGGTTCAAGAATTAATCAAATACCACATTGAGAGGATCAATCGTTTCAGGATAACACCTATGGTGAGGGTCTCCGAAGGGGGTCCTTGTTCCCTTCCATTTTTTCCCTATGTTGGTATGTTCACAATGCTTTTCCTTATTTGTCCCCTTGAACATACCACACACCCCCTACCTTCAATTCCTCCACCTCCTCAAAAAATTATGAGGAGGTGGAGGAATTGAGGGTAGGGGGTGTGTGGTATGTTCAAGGGGACAAATAAGGAAAAGCATTGTGAACATACCAACATAGGGAAAAAATGGAAGGGAACAAGGACCCCCTTCGGAGACCCTCACCATAGGTGTTATCCTGAAACGATTGAGTTTATGAACGGCACGTTTATTGGCGTTAAATATTGCCTCACATTAAACTACTGTAACAGCAGCATTGCATGTGCAGGTCCCGGTATTTCATTTATTCGGACGAAGTGAAGCAAGCTGCTGTTATCAGGATTCGTGTGACCAATACCTCACCACGTCTTAGCCTTTTCACAGTCCCAGCAACGTGCAGCATGCCAGTCAATGCTACACAGACTCCAGCCACTAAAGCTATTAAATCAGATCCAATTGCATTAACGTAAAGTCTGTGTATTATCTATCCATCTGCGGTTTCCGCTAGGATGGATTACCAGCCGCTGATTCGGCGGACAGGAGAGAGCGGCAGATATCGAGCCTATCTCTTTGCTTGTTGTAATTCAGATGATAAGTGAAGTTCTGAATTCAGAGAGAAAACAAGCATCTTGCACTACTTTCAGTCAGCACTATTTGATTTTCGTATATCGGATTGTTTCATGCATTATATATAGTTCACCTTTTCGTGAACCCCGCCTTGCTTCATATCAAGTATTCTGAGGTCTTTTGCAAATGCTCTAATGCTTTTAAAATTTTTTTGCCTCAGTAACAGCGGGGTCAGAAATAAAACGGAAAACGGTTTGTTGAGCGGCAGCGAGTGAAGGAAACGATCAGTGGTGGCTCTCAGATGGATTTCTCTGATGAACTTTTGTAAACTGACAGTGCGGCATCTTTCTTCCTCGCAGACGTGCAAAACCTCATCAGAAAAACAATCAGTTCTTATTTTGACATTTCTTATTTCGGTTTTGAAAAATTGGTGCCACCAGGACTAGCAAGCCATTCGGTAACATTTTAAGGTAAAGATTGTTGTTGTTACTTAATCTTCATGAATGCGTAAAATCTCGAAGTTCATACTTGAAAATTTGCACGTACCGTTGAACAAGTTTTCATTTTGAACCGGTTATGGCCTTTTCGCTGTTACTGGGACGGCATTGTCCGTAATTTCTTGCATTTCTTTTGTAGACAGCTCACCGAATTTGTTTGTTTCCTCATTCAATATTTTTTGTAGACGAAACTTGGCTTTCCACAACTTGAAGCATTTGTCGCATTAATTTCCATATAAGGTCAAACGTAGGTATAATGGCCGGTAACCGAGATACCGTGAACCAATCAGACAGCTAGAATTGCATTATCGTGCAGTTTCGGTACAATGGTGTGCACGGTAAGCTGACTGGACATGATTGGAGTGAAGGAAATGAGGCATTGTTCTTGAGGTAGTTGTAGGTCTGGATGGCAACAGACTTTTCTATGACTCTACTCATGAACGAGATGTTTGCTAGAGGTCGATAATTCTGAATTTCCAAGTCGAGGAGGCCAGTGAAGCACACACGATCCTAGCGTAATAAGCGCTGACTCAAGCACATGCTACTTCACTTCAGATGTAGGGATTGGGCCAAGATCACAAGTCCTAGGGGTTAGTGAACCCAAAACTTCTACGATATACGAAAAAGAAGATATCAAGCTCCCTTCCCTCCACAAAGGCTATCTCGGTGGTGTTAAGACCAGCACGGATATCAAAGATCTTGCTGATGAAAAAGTCATAAAAATCTTTGAGATGACGGATGCGAAGGCAATGCAGTGTGTTTAATTAAGCTTGAACATAATAGATAATGAACGAATGACAAACCACATAGACCTAAATCTTGGTGAGATTGTTCAGCAGGACGAATTGTTATGATTTTTTATTTTTGATGACGTAACTGTGAAAACCAGCAAATTGTATGATTAATTTGGTTTCAATTTTGCATCTTTCTCCCAGGCCTTCACGGCCGATTGATTAAGCCTGGTTCTCATATGCCTCTGACCTACCTGGGCTTAACCTGCGATCAGGCGTCCCTTACATTTTTTGTCTCGGCGGGAAGGTACGCCTGATACAATTACTTCACTATTTGTCTGCCGCCCCCTAATTAATCATTCATTCTGGATAACCAAGCAGAATTACCGGAAGTCTTGCGTGTTGTCGACAGATCGGAGCGAAATCCACCAATCACAGCCATTAGTGTGACCTTCAGGCCCTTTTTACGTCATGCCAGCGGGCTGTGATTGGTGCATTTCGATCCGATCTGTCGATAACATGTATAATTGACGGAAATTTTGGAAATGTTTCCGCGGGTGTTTTGTTTTCGAAAGTCGCGTGTTAACGAAAACGGTGGTAATACATATATAGCGCTCTTGCCTAATCCCGTCGGTAGCACCGCCAAAACATCTCTCCCATGGCATGCGATTCTATGAATGCATTTTATTTGTTCATCATTGAGAGTTTTGTGAACAAAACTCTGAAGAGAAGAATTTTTAAAAGCTGACAAAAACTCGCTCTCTTCGCTCGCCTCATCAGACATCATGATGGAATTCATCAGCATGCGGGGTTTTTTACCGGAAATCACACCGCCACAAAGGTAACCAATCATGGCTCAGTTCTAAGTACCTTTTTGTTTCTTGACCAATCAGAGAAAAGTCCAGATTCTGGACTAGCAACAGACAAATAGTCAAGTAATTGTATCAGGCGTACCTTCCCGCCGAGACAAAAATGTAAGGGGCGGAAGTCCGCATTTCACGGACTTCCCGTCACTCTGCGCATGCCCAGAGCCGAGTCTGACAAATGTGATTGGTTCTGGTCTCAATCTATTGTGTTTTACAAAGCCATTCAAAACCGGAATGTCGTTGGGCCGGGACAGAGGTCGCTATCCCGTAACTGACCAAAAGGATCGCGGCCTCTGGGGACGAGAATGGGAATGGTCCAACAGTCGGTCCAACACATTCTCGTCCCCAGAGCCCACGATCCTTCTGGCCTGTGGTTGGGATCGAGAGCTCTGGCCGGACGACTGGCCGGACCCGATTTTCTGAGCATGCGCAGAGTATTCGTTTTGCATTCTCAACCAATCAGATTTGCTAGATTTGACGGGAAGTCCGTGAATCGCGGACTTCCGGTTTTGGACCAAACCAGAGCTCTCGATCCCAACCACAGGGCCAGAAGGATCGTAGGCTCTGGGGACGAGAATGGGTCCAACAACACTCTTGCGCATGCTCAAAACAGTGATCTCTGACCGACTCTGACCTTGGTCTCAAATCAGTTCGTGTTTACTGATGGTTCCGTGGTCCGACTTCAGACCGGTCCGAGTCATTCGTGTCGGTTCAGCAACCGGAATGAGTGAAACTGGCATGAGAAGATTTTTCAGATCGGCTTCATGGGTGGGGCTTAACTGCTGAATACCTCCGGTGGGGCTTAACTGCTGAATACCCCTCCACTCCAAAAGAGATCTCGAAAAGTGCGGCTACGCGGTACGCAGTCACTGCGTAGCCACGTAGCCGCGTAGCCACTTTTTTCCCATCTAACATATACCAAGGGAAAGGGAAGGTCTTGACTACTGCGTAGCCGCGTAGCGAAAGCGTAAGCGGGAGACAAACTGCGTATCCATGTAGCCAGCTTTTTCAGGGGTATAACTTCAGATGGAGGGGTATTCAGCAGTTACTCCGTAGACAGTAAGAAGCATTTGTATGGAGAACGATCTGAAGTCGTACCGGTCTGAGTTCGCACCGGTCTCATGTAATCAGGGCCTTAGTCGCTGCATTGCGTCGCAGATCTCCGCAGATTATGTTCTAGACTTGCCACAAGTCGACCTCATAAATTTCAGAGTGGAATATGTTAGGCCGCGAAGCGCCCGAGCGAGCGACGAACTAAAAAAACAAGACGAAGGACTTTTCAGAAAGTCTAATGATGTTCACATAAAAATATTTTCATCGCCGACAATCGCCGGCTTTCCTGCGAAGTTGAACTCAGCTCAACTCGCAGACAAGCCGGCGGTCAATGCCTGGGACAGATTGTGTCGGCGATAAATGTTCACATATGTCGTAGCGTTGTCCCATGGGGCCGTGCCGGCGGCTATGTCCCAGGTAGGTCGGCTAAGGCGGCATATGAGAACCAGGCTCTACAGTGACGGAGCCGCCTCGATCCACGTGACTTGAAAACGATTAACCGGTCGAGGCAAAAAAAACGAGGTCTAGGAACTAGGCAAGTTTTAGTTGACCTGTTGATTTCAATTTTCAGAGTCAATCATATGTGAGGAAGAGCATCATATCAGTCCTGCATTTCTAAGAATGATTGCATCTGTAAAAAAGTTAACATATTGATCGTTAGATCCACTTTTAAAACTGACTCTTGACTGGGTATTTGGTATATAGTGTATACATGAAGTACATTGCCTAAACCGGCCCTAGCTCAGCAGTCCAAGACTCCACGATGACTGGAATTTTGAAACTTCATATCTGTGTATTATGTGACATCATTATTTGAATAAGTAATTATTGAATTAAGGATTTAATTTACTGGTGATTTATGAAAGTTCTCTCAAAATTCCATTGAACCTTTTGGCTGGTATAAAATGTAGTTCCAGAACATATCCATACCTCCCCCGTGGAAGTGCTTTTTTTCAAGACCCGTCCCCCTACCCTCTCAAAATTCCAATTGAGCTTGATACATTTTCTTTACATGTTTTGGTCTTAGAGAACCCCCATGCACCAGGAAATTTCAGTCCCTTCTGTTGGGGGAGTATGATCATATTTTCTGGAACTGTATAATCTGAAAAAAAAAACACATTTAATAGGAGTTGTGTAAATCCTACACATATTGCTTGGACTTTTTTAACTTTTTGGTTAGTCATTTATTACAATTCATAACTGAGAAACTTGGAAATGCACTTGTAAGTGTTAAAAATGTTTTGCCCTGCAGTGAAAAGAAAGATTAACCATAAATTTGCCTGTTCTCAGCCAATCGGATCAAAGAAATTTTTCCAGTCATATATTAATGAAAGTAGACAAGTTCTAATTCTCATTTAAGACCACATGAGCTTAATTACTAATTTGAGTGTAAAATTTTTGGGAGAAAGGGGCACAGAGGGACTCCACACCCCCCATCAGCCCCCCCCCAATCCCCCCACCCCACGTACCTCCAAGGCATACAAACACAAAAAAGGCTGAATTAGGACACACAAATCCTCTAAATGGTCACTTCAAATAGTTCAGCATATATTGGCTTATTAAAAATAACAATTTTGTATTAACATCTATGGTGAACACGTCCAAATTAACAGACCCAAAAGATAAAGTTGGTATGATTATTTTTAATTAATGTTTGCATATTTTATTATTATAGTACAAAGTAGCCTGCGAACGCAGACGTATTTCCGGCTGTCACTGGTTCCGCCGAAAATAAAGAGGAGGCAATGACAGCTGGAAATACGTCTGCGTTCGCAGGCTAAGTACAAAGGGACTTTTGCTTAAATGCCAAAATATTCAAAGAAACTAAAACAATTTAACAATGCATATACAACTGACAAAATACTGCATGAGATCCATTCATCAGGTTTAACCCATTGGCTCCCGTGCCAGTTGTAAACGACCGTGGCGAGCATTGTCCTTTCTTCCACTTCTGACGTCATCACTTTTGACCAAAATTGGCATCGTCTATATTCAACTTCTGCAGGTGGAAACAATCTTTCCAGTGATGCCCAGAACAGAATGATTGGCCTAATGGCGCCTGAGATATGCACAAAAATACTCAAAAAGATGAGTGAAAAACTCAGAGCAAACTGATTGCTTGCCACTACACCCGGCTGCTCCATGGTAAAAATTGCCCGCCTTGATGATGCTTTCTTAGAAGCTTTTTAATCGCAAGCAAGCCCAGTAGAAGGTCGATCACTGCAGCAAAAAGAAAACAAGAGGAGAAAATGGAAAGGGGAAAAAAATTCAAAACATCAAAGGGCCTAAAGTCCATACAGTGTAGGATAAAGGATAGACTATTTTATTCTCGACTGAGGATAACAAATTATTAATGTGTAATTCCAGAAAATATCCATACCTCCCCGCATGGAAGGGATTTTTTCTAAGATTCTCTCCCCCCCTCCCCCCCACCCCCTGGAAATTCCAATTAAGCTTCATACATTTCTTTAAATTTTTTAGCCTTGCAGAACCCACCACCCCCCAGAAAATTCCAATCCCCACTGTGTGGTTGGGGGAGGGGGAGTATGGATATTTTCTGGAACTGCACAATGAATAAAAAATTACTTTCCTACGAAAATAGCACAAAAATCACACCAAATGGATTACAAAATACAAATTTGTCAGCAAATTCAATGACAGATCAGACTTTTGGCTACATAATTTTTTTTGTAAAGTAAAATTAAAAAATTAATAAAGTCTTTATAAAATGACAACTTTTGATGACAATCTGATGTACAACAAGACCACATCCCTAAGGTTATGTATTATTTTCTTAATTAATCCTTGCTACATTATAATACCAGTACTACAGTGAGCAATCTTAGGAAGTAAGGGCTCAAAGAAGAGTAAAAGAATACAACACATGTATATCTATGAAAGTACTTCGCATTTATCCAAAACCTCTCTTGGAATTCTCAAGCAAGAAATTTTAAATTGTTCATCAATCCGGGGAAACTTGGAGCAAAATTTCCACTCACTCGTAGCAGTGTCATAAATCTGCAGAGTATCATCTTCGCCAAAGTCACCACACACAAATATGTTTCCTTTGAAACTCGCTGCACTTACAAACCTTCTTGCAATGACTGTATTTGCAATGTTACTCCACATGTCAGTTAGTGGGTCATACATTTCACAGAAGTTTGAGTGTGAGTAATGTTCTCTACCACCGAACACAAATAGTTTTTCATTGACAGCTGCACCACAAGGAGCCACTCGTTTTTGTAGAGTTGGGGCAACCCGACACCATGCCTTTTCCTTTGGATCAAATCTTTCAACAATGTTGGCACGTTCAACATCTGATTTGCCTCCAATAGCATATAAGTGATTTCCAGTAGCTACTGCACAAACACTTGACCTTGGACTATCTAAAGAAGGCATCACTTGCCACAGGTTTTTATCAGGATTGTATCTCTGCACTGTGCTCAAGCGTTTGTTTTCATCCTGTTCCACTCCACCAATGACATAAAGCAAGCCCTGAAAAGTCACAACAGTACAAAACTTGATTTTTTGCCTGAAAGATTCCAGTGGAAACCAAGTGTTTACTGCTGGATCATAACGTTCTGCAGGACAGCCACCACTGTTACCTCCAATAAAAAACAACTTCCCCTGACAAACACTAATGGTGTGACTAAAATATCTCCTTCTGGATAGCATATCTGACAACTTGTACCACTTGTCTTCTGAAGGTATGTAACATAGTGTACTGTTTTCTCCACAGGCAACAACAGCATTTTCATGAGTTTTTAGGCAGTTTCTTGGTGACTGATCAAAATAACATTCTTCTCCTCCTCCAAACACCTTTTTCATAGCATCTTGTGCACAATTTGAGCAATCAAGATTATTCTTTACCAGCGGATCATGAAGAGCAACATTTAAAAGGTACACATATGGCAAATAAATACAGCGAATGTGACGAAACAACTCGTAAAAGTATTGTTTCCGACTCTCATTTCTTTCCATCCACTTCACTACAACTTCAAAAACTTCCTCCTCTCCTTCTACGATGATTTCATCACTTGAGATCCACTCCTCAACTTGTTTGCTGCTCAAATTCAGGAAGTCCTCAGTTTCAGTCACAGCAACAAAGTTTGCCAGAATGAAATCCTTAGCACCCTTCTGAAGCTCTTCACACCGATACTTCAAGGCAAAATAATAAATCGAGACACAGTTACAAAGGGCCAGTGTTTTTAATATAATTGCACCGCACAAGGCTTTCAAGCTTGGAATAACAAAATAATCGGCTGCTGCTATCAGGTCAAAAATGGCATTGTTTTCACTGATGTCAACATGTCCCGTGTACAAATACTCCAACACTTCTTCCATCACAGCTTTGCTCGTCTCTTCCAGTCGGATCACTCCTTCTTTCTTTTCTTTCATGTCACTGTTAAGAGCGTTGTAAAAGAACGGACTTGCTGCACATAATACGACCTGTGAGCTTTCAAACGAACGTGAATCGTCACCGGAACCAACTTCTAGAATCACATCACATAACTGTTCGTTTCTTCGCTGTATATCAAGACGTTTCATCATTTCCAAGCAAAAGTTACGCTCGTCAGTCTCAGTTATTGGTTCAAGAATGTAATCCATGAGAAAGCTGATCAGTTAATAGCGGCTAACTGGAGAGAATTGAAGAGAAAGCAGTAAATTCTAGAAGTATCAAATATAGACAAATATTTGAGAGAAGACGAAAGAAGAGAGAATCAGTTCGTGTAAATTAGGTATGTACTTTAAGTACGCTTATTAAAGTGTATCATAGTTGTTTCTTATTAAAGTGTGAATTTAATTTGCTATTATGATACACTTTAATAAGCTTACTTAAATTACCTACCCGTGTGAATCTCCACCGCTGACCAGATCCAGATCAGGTAAAATATTGCGTGATGATTGCGTGACGCAGCACGTAAGGCCGCTGACTGACGGAAAGGCAATGATTCTGCAAGGTTGATCCAAGGCTGATAACAGTGACAGGAACCGACAAAACGGCGATAAAGCAGGATTGCATCAGTGGACAGCTGTTTCATTCTTGTTGGGGCTCATCATGACTGTGTAGCGAAGATACTTAACGCCAGCCAAAGAGCTAACGAACATGCATAAATTGCAAAGTGACACGTTCACTGTATCATACGGTGGCCGATAAGAACAAAACAGAAACGCAAATCCCACAACACAAACACAAAATTGAAAACAGAAACACAAATCATGCAACACTAAAACAAAAGTGAAAACAGAAACACAGAACCCACAACACAAACACAAAAGCCAAAACAGAAACACAAAATCCATTTCAATAGCGAAGCGCGCGAGTGACGTCATGACTCAGACAAGACTCACAAAAAACTGGAATGGTGGATGATTTTGAAGATTTCTTTAAGAGCAAAAGCCGGTGTTCCTAAAATACTTGTGAAACAAAAATTTCGCTTATATTCCCTGTATTTCCCTCAGAACAAGCTTATGTCGACTGAGTCTCGCGGGGAATTCAGTGATTTGCATTCTATTTTTAGACTTCGCGCGCTTCGCTATTGATAAGTGCATTATCACTTTGACCTTTTCAAACAGCACACCGCTTGGTAAGTAAACTCGACTTTTTAAAATACATTTTAATTTAGAGTAGCAATTAAGCTACCATAGACTGTTAATGAAAGTTTAACTGTTTACCTTTTAGTCTTGCGGCAGAGAAATGATTCTGATACAGTTTGTTTTTTTTAGAAACGACTAAGCTTAACCGTCATACTGTAGTTAATCTGTTACACCTATAAACAAATGCTATTCCAAAACATAAACCAAAGAGTTGAGAGTCAAATCAATATGTTCACACAAGATATTTGGTGGCTACTGTGGCATGAAGTTATATTTTGTTTGTATATTGGGCTTCTGTCGCAAATCGCCCGGGCACTTCAGCCCGGGCGAGGTACTCCCGCGAAATTTGGATAAGGTCTAAGAATGCAAAAACTGATACCCCTTTTAAGGCGCAAACATTCGTTTAGGCGAGCGTTTTCACACTCCAGTATTAGATAATACAATTTAGCTACCCCATCTGAGGACCACACCAGGAACACAGTTACCAAAGTGTCAAAAAAGATACCTTTTTAAGAACCGAGAACCTCAAAAACTATACCCTATTGGTGGTTTGCATCGAAAATAAAAATCGTAACCATTCAATAAATTAAGTCAAGAATCAGGTATATGATAGATAATTGATAGACAAAAAACATCGCCGAGATTTAGTTCTGTGCGGTTTTTCATTGCCGCGTTATTCGGTAAACAGTTTCACCTAAATTTATAGAGCTTTGTATGGAGACGCCATGTTGGTGCCCTTCCGAGGGGCACCAATATGGCGGCCGGAAACCAACAGAAACATCTGTTATTGAGTTTTGCCACTGAAACGAAAAATTATTACTCCAGAGTTCTGAGACATTGAAAGTAATACTTCTTCTAGTGCAAGAACTGTTCAGTTACCAAAAACGTTAGCGATAACTGCTCTTTAGAGCTACGCGTGATTCTTCTCGGACCGCCATTTACTGTCACGCAACGCATAAACTTGGAAATTCAAATGGCCTCTATAAGAAAATGAAGAAACCTATCGAGCTTAAAAGTCGTAAAATGCCAAGTTATGAAAAAGTCTTATGTCTGATGACACTAAAACGCCAGTAGGATAGCTAATTTGTAATTTTGGAAAATGATGACGTCACATGAAAACAAAGAATTCCGCCGCAGGTACCTATATTTCCCATATATGGGAGTACCCTTCCCCCGGGCATTTCAGTAATATCTTGGTTTCACCTGTCAGGATATAGAATTTCTTATTTTATACCTAATCTATAGAGTACAAATCACGTTCCAACTTGGGTGTGAACAGCGAAAAACACCTACAGAAAAGCACTTGCAGGATATGACTAAAATCCTGCGTAACGCGTAGTTTCTTCTTTGGGGCTCACGGATTTAACGTTAAATCCGTGAGCCCCAAAATCTTTTATTTACATAGATGTGCTAACGTATTGGTAGATTTATAACTAAGGATAGAGCTAAGGTTAGGTAAATGCTTAAGAATAACTTTTTTTTATTCCAACGTGACTGCAATTAAACGTGGATTTGAATACCACTCTCCTTTGTCCCGATAACTGATTAGACTTGGAGAACCATTTCTTCCTGTTGCTATAGTTTATCTCCCTAAAAACGGGTAGCAAAAACCTAGCAGGATAACCCCAAAGGCGTAAGCGTCTCCAGAAAAGCAGCCTCGAGCTCGTCTCCTGAAATGAGTGAAAAGTGGAGCTATTTCTGGCGTAACGCATAAGCTCGCCCTTGATAAAAAAAAAACTCGTATGGAAAGTCCCCTTATAAGTACTTGTAGTTCATCCGTATACGTATGAAGAGGAACTGCTAAGGTGTGGTGGTAGTAACAACTACCTAGTGAAATGGAAAATAAAGTCAATCATTGATGTGATAACCTCTCGTGGTTACCTCAGGCCCTTATGTCTAAGCCGCAACGCGCACGATGTCAAAGTAAAGTTTTAATGCTTCTTGCCAAGTGCTTGGTCTTGAATATCCCTGACTATTCATCACATACCCCGCGTATGCATCAAAGTCAGTGTTGCCACTCAAAGATGCTGGTCTTCTGCAAAGCGATTTGGCCCATGACACTTTCGCGGGAGATAAAACCCGTAACATATCAGTACCACCTAGTAAAGAGAACACGTTTAACCGTTAGCAGTACTATTCTGGACAAGAAAACTACTGATTATTTCTCTTACAACAAGATATCTCGAAGAAACCTGACCCTAGTTCAAAATGATACTATTGGGGAAATCAAAAATAAAGCAGTCAGCTTAAATACTTTTAGAAACAAGCTTTAATGTTTCTTATCGAGCATCACGATTAGGAAGTCTCGTAAGTAATGTTCAGTGTAAATAGTCGATATTTAGGAAACAATACTTAGCTTAGCATAGAACTTAACTTAGAGGGCTTAGTGAATCGCGTCAATGTTCACAAATGGAGCACAAAAAAGCATCTAACAAACTGAGCAAAAACAAACAAAAAAAGAAGTACCTGAATTTTCTGGAAGGAAAAACATCTCGTCAGGAATGCCACTGGGACATTCAGACATGTTACTTGCCCTTATTACATGTTCGTTCCAAGAACTTGCTACAAAGTTTAACTCTTTTTGTAATATTTCCATAAAGCAGTATCGAAGACAATAAACGTGCGTGATGTTTCCGTCACAGAACGCGCCAGACACAGCTAGGTCTTTAAATAAATCTAACCACCATTCACTGCGTGACTTTCTAAAGGTGGACCACCAAGACTCGATCCTTTGATTAGAAGTGGATGCTACGTACCTGTGACCGTACGTTTGTTGATTGTTGACAATGTTGTCATGGAATACATGTTGCAATGCAGCTATAACAACATTTTCTGTACCACAGTCAGTCAAAACAGTTCTCGGACAACCTCCAAGCTGTTCAACACTGTTCATAAAATAGCCAGCAATAAAAGACGGATCATGATTACTGTATGAAACTTGCAAGAATATTATTCTCCGTGAGTAACCGTCAATACACCCGCTAATCCCAAATCCGAATCGAGTCAGTTTGTCGTAACCGTCAATATGCCAGGTAGCGTTAGGTCCCGGGCATCTGTAAATTCGTCTTTGAAGACGTCTTGCTCTTCTTTGAGCTACTCTAGCAGGATCGATTTCTTTGAGGAGTCTCATGACTGTGTCACGAGATACCCTTAAATTATATCTGGTTCTAAGACATCTTGTCATAGCACGATATCCAAGCAAACATCCAGGGCCATTTAGTTCATAACACAACGCTCTTCTTATTTCATGAGCTGTAGACTGGCTTCTTCTCCTTCGAAGATTGTACTTAACGTTAATCAGATATTTTAACTGTCGAAGGCTGATTTGTATTCCGTGATACGTTGCAAGAAAGTGACAATGCTAGTATACTTGTAGCCCACACTCCAATAAGAGCGAATACAATCTTCAAGCGATGCAAAATAACACAGAAAAGGAGATGTAGGTAGAGCCTCGGTAGAGTAGAAATGGATAAAGAGAAAAACAGCAACTAAACAATACTTCACCAAAGACGCCATGTCTCACTTATCTCCTAAGTACTCTTCCTCGCTTACACGTTATTTCTAATAGTTATGAGGGGCACCCAACGAGAAACTTCGATGAAATATCTGTTCGGGAGAGTCTACCCGTTCTAAGACTTTCGGATAATGCATTGCCAAAAAGCTACTGATTTCTTACTAAAACGTCACCTTAAAGATTCGCAACCAGAGAAATGAAGGGAAAAACAGTCCCTTAGATTTTCGGAAGGGATAGTTTTGAAATTTCTGGCTCTAAAAAAGGTCGCCTAGCATTTTCGGGTAAGAAAAAAGTTCGCAGAGAAGTTCTTCGAAGGTAACGTTCGGCTAGCAAATTCTGAAATGAAGAGTTCATTCTCTAAAATTTTCGGGCGCTTCAATCTTTAGCTAAGAAATCCGAACAGATCAAATTTTTCTAGCTGATTAAAACAACTCTTTAAACAGTCTTTAAACATTACAAGGAGCCCAGAAATATCCCTCAGAGGCTTTTTTGCTTAATTTGATCGTCGGGTACATTTTGTGTTCTAGTCTAAATTTGTTGTTGTTTTATGCGTTTTGTGATTGTGTTTTTGTTTTGTGCTACTGTTGTGGGTTTTGTGTTTCTGTTTTAAGTTTTGTGTCGAGTTGTGGGTGTTGTCTTTCTGTTTTGACTTTTGTGTTAGTGTTATGGAATTTGTGTTTCTGTTTTGACTTTTGTGTCACTGCTCTGGGTTTTGTGTTTCTGTTTTGACTTTTGCGTTAGTGTTGTGGGTTTTGTGTTTTATTCTGTTTTCACTTTTGTGTTTTTGTTGTGGGCTCTGTGTTTCTGTTTTGACTTTTGTGTCACTGCTCTGGGTTTTGTGTTCCTGTTTTGACTTTTGCGTTAGTGTTGTGGGTTTTGTGTTTCTGTTTTCACTTTTGTGTTTTTGTTGTGGGCTCTGTGTTTCTGTTTTGGCGTTTGTGTTAGTGTTGTGGGCTCTGTGTTTCTGTTTTCACTTTTGTGTTTGTGTTGTGTGTTTTGTGTTTCTGTTTTGGCTTTTGTGTTTGTTGTGGGATTTGCGTTTTTGTTTTGTTCTTTATATCGGCCACCGTAGTATCAAGTTCAGTAAAAATAACCTTGAAATAGTTTGGTGTTTCAAAATCCATGAGAAAGCTGATCAGTCACTAGCGGCTGATTGAAGATAACTGAAGAGAAAGCACTAAAATAATTCGATCGATCATTTGAGAGAAGTGAAAAAACTCCACCGCTGATCAGTTCAGCTGAAGATTGCGTGATGGACTGTCGTGACGGCAATGCGTGATGCAACACATGAAACCGCTGACACGCATTAGCCTGAGTGGCAGGCGTTCAAAGGAAGGGGAAAGACAACCTCGTTCCCATGGTCCTCTCTCTACTTCGAAAGGGGGAAACTATGTAGAAGTGAAGACGCGGGGCAGTCACACCTTTAGTTTCCCTTTCTCCTTCTCCTTTAACGCCTACCAAGTAGGTTAAGCCCCATTTAATAGGGGACGAAGGGTGCCGGAAAGTGAAGAAATAAATTGCATGAATGTTAAAGAAGCTGATCCCGTAGCGATGGTAACTGAGGGAGATTGGAAAAGGGTTAGCATCTGGAAGAAAATGAGAGGGTGGTGAGAAAACGGCCTGCGACTGGACGTGAGCTTAGCTGGTATCCGATCTATCAGTACAGCAATGAATTTGATATTCCCTTATTTTAGCAAAGCGTAATAATGAAAACAATATTAAGACTTATATCTGTCTTGTACAGGCTGATAACTGATAAAAAAATCTACCTATTATAATTATTTTCAAATAATTTGTAGGTAACTGGACGGAAAAATGACGTTCAGAATCTAAGCATCTCTCTTTTCACTGGATCTAGGGTAAGGCAGGCAAAAGAACGACTGACTGGGTAATAGGACTTTTGCACGATCCGGTCACATGGTACGGAATAAATTTTGGTGGGACGCAAATAACACAGTGGGACTTCCAAAACAATGGAACTCGTGCCAATTCAGACCGACTTTCCTTTGTTTTGAAAGTCCCACTGCGTTTTTTGCGTCCCAGCTTAATTTATTCCGTACCATGTGACGGATCGTGCAAAGGGCTTACTGCTCGGAAATGGCTTTATGAAATGCTCATTATTTTTTAACCATTTCTACGTATGCATTGAAGAAAAGAAAAACGGATTGCAATAGTGGAAAAAGGAAAGTTTTGTTTTTATCAAGGAAGCCAACTAGAAAACTGTCATCCAAAATGTGCTCAAGTTAGGGAACAGTCTTCCTATCGAGATATTTTCGCTTGCATGAAGCGTTCGATCGAAACGAGTCAGCCCCGCCAGTGTGAAACAAACTTTCTTGACATGCGTTTGAAAGGGAGAGAGTTGAGAGCACGTGCCGGGAGAACAGTAAAATTTAGCTGACCCCTCCTTTTAATGTTAAATTATTGAAGTATCTCCCTTACAGCTATTGTTAAATCTCGTGATCCCCTGCCCTCAATGTCTTCGCTCATATCTTTTGACGTTTAGTGCTTTAAACGGTCAAATGTAAGTAGTATTTCTAACTATGATGCTGACTTACGGATTAATGAAGCCGCCCTGGTGCAATATTCTTGATCGGTATCTTCCTGAAATCTGATCAGGGTTCTTAGCAGAAGTTTTCACAGGCGTCCAATAGAGCATAGCAGGCGGCATAAAATAGAGCGACCCGTCCGAAGGGGCAAGCCAACCTAGGGGATCAGGGGTGTGCTTTGAATTTGTACGTTGCAAAGGTGCGATTTTATGCATCGGGTCGAAACGTTACGGACAATGAGTTGTTTATTAGATGTCTCAATTGCAATCTTTGAAGGAAATCGTTAATTTCCTAAGTCAACACGCCCCACAGCTTCTTGAGGTGTTTAAAATGAGGAACCATTTAACACTGATTGTCGAGAAATCAGCAGCCAGTCTCATCACCAAGACTCGGCCATATTACTCCTGTCCTTAGAGGTCTTCACTGGTTACCAGTTCATCTAATTCGCATAGAATTTAAAGTTCTCATCACCTACAAAGTGCTTGAGGGCAAGCTCCGACCTGCATACAACAACTCCTTGAACCATACAAGCCCAGTAGTAATCTGAGGTCTTCTTCCAAAAATCTCTTAGTTAACCCCGTTTTAACTTGAACTCTTAAGGTTGGTTTTCACTAGCGACGGAGTCGAAGTCGTAGTCGTAGTCGGAGTTGTAAGAGACCTCATGACCAAGTGAAAATCGAAAATCGGAGTTGAAAGGGGAGTCATAAGCTCGACGGAATCGGAGTCAGAAGAATCAGAACGTTTCCATTTCTTCCGATTCCGTTTACGACTCTGCCGCTTGTGATCCAGTGAAAACTAGGTGATCGGAGTCGGAAGCAGAAGCGCAAGAACCAACCAATCGCAGGGCCCGCAGTCGAACATTGTCATTGGTTTATTCTTCCGCATCTACATCGCATCTACTCCAGTCATTTGAGAACACTCGAGAAATGTAGAAAACACTCGCCTGCGGCTCGTGCTTTCTGCATTTCCCTCGTGTTCTCAAATGCCTGTCGTGTTTTATCACAGTGTAATACACGGCTTAGGCTTATTTGTTAAGTATTATTGTTATTATTGTTATATGCAGTAAAACTATCTGTATGCACAGTGTTATAAAGCGACACAGGGCGCTAAGCGTAACCTGTGCGCACAAGCGAAACTTAATAGAAATAAGTAAGTAAGTAAAAAAAAAGATTATTATTATTATTATTATTATTATTATTATTAGTATTATTAGTATTATTAGTATTATTAGTATTATTAGTATTATTAGTATTATTAGTATTATTAGTATTATTAGTATTATTAGTATTATTAGTATTATTAGTATTATTAGTATTATTAGTATTATTAGTATTATTAGTATTATTAGTATTATTAGTATTATTAGTATTATTAGTATTATTAGTATTATTAGTATTATTATTATTATTATTATTATTATTATTATTATTATTATTATTATTATTATTATTATATCTGCTTTAACTTTATTCCAATTTAATTACAACACAATAGCCGAGCCCATTCCTTGGGCCTAGGGCTAAAATGAGGTAGAAGTTGATAGAGAGTGTCTTTTTTAAGATGCGAGATGTTCTAGCAGTGCAATCTTCTGTAGTTCACTAATTTTGATGTTACTTGGAATTTGTTTGGTGTATTTCTCCAAGCCTTTTTTGATTAGTCCCAGCGCTCCAATCACCACTGGGATCATTGTGGCCTTCATCCCCCACATTCGTTCAATCTCGATTTCGAGGTCGTTATATTTTGACAGCTTTTCAGTAACTTTAACTGAAGTGTTCTTTTCAGTAGGGATGGACATATAAATGAGTAGGCAGCTCTTCTCCTGTTTGTCTTTTATTACAATGTCTGGTCTATTGGCTTTTATCTCATCTTTTTTCCAAGAGCGAAGCTCGAAGAAAACTGTAAGCTTCGAGGAGCAGATAATGTCCAAGGACAAATATCCGAGCATATTTTCCCCCCAAATGGAGGCAATCGTGTTTATTATCCTTCAAATCTTTTACGCAACGCGCGCAGTTTTGAAAATTGGGATATATTGTCGGATATCCCCCAGTTTTAGCTAGGGGATATTCGCTCACGTGATGTGTTTAGACCAATCGCGCTCGAGCGAAAAGATTTGATGGATAATCTCGAATATTCCCCAATTTTAGCTGGAGAATATTCGGTCACACGACATGTTTGGGCCAATCCCGCGCAAGCAAAAATATTTGATGGATTAAAATTATCATTATCATTATCATCATTCTTCTGCGTGGTCTTTATTTTTTGAGGGGGTGAGGGATTTGAGGGTGGGGGTATGTAGTAGGCCGATATGTTATAGGGAACAAATAAGGAAAAGCTGCGGGAACAAGGGAACGTAGGGCAAAAATGGAAAGTAACAAGGACCCCCTGGGAGACCCTCACCATAGGGTCCATAGGTAGTTTTCCTGAAACGACCGAGTTTATGAACAGCACGTTTATTGGCGTTAAATATTGCTTCAGAAGAAACTACTGTAACACCAGCACCGCATGTGCCAGTTTCACCGCAGGTCCCGGTATTTCGTGAATTCAGACGCTGTGTGAAGCAAGCTGCTGTTTTCAGGATTCGTGTAACCAATTCCTCCCCGCGTCTATCCACAGTCCCAGCGACGTCCAGCATGTCAGTCAATGCAACTCAGACTCCAGCCACTAAAGTTATTGACACAGATCCAACTGTTTTCGGCTAGGCTGGATCACCAGTCGCTGTTTCCGGGGGACCCGAGAGAGCGGCGGAAATCGAGCCTATCTGTTTGCTAGCTGTAATTCAGATCACGAGTTAAGTTCTAAATTCAGAAAGAAAACAAACTTCTTGCACTACTTTCAGTAAGCACTATTTCGTATCGGATTGTTTTATGCAGTGCAATGTTCGGCTTTTCGCGAACGCCGCCTTGCCGGGGAACTCCCATATAAAAGAGACGGTGCACTGATGTTAATAGCCCTTTTCACGGTTAGTTTTTCTCATTTGCATTACAGTGGAATTCAACGTGGATACGAGGCAATTTCGGGCTAAAACTACAAAATAGCCCGAAATTGCCTCACATACGTGCTAGATTTCATTGTAATGCAAATGAGTAGGATTAACCGTGAAAAGGGCTATTGTACTTTTTAGGCTGACTCGGCCCCAGTCGCCTTCATGTAGCCCACCGTACCGCGCGAGGTGGAAGAGCAGAAAATGATGGGAAGGGAGAAGGGGCGAAGACGTTGTCTTCCTCCTTTGTTTTCTCCCTACCCATCTCACCTTGTGCTCCCTTTCTCGGTACCCATCTCTCCCTGCGCTGAGTCTCTTGTGTGAAGACGAATGGCGATGAGTCAGCTTTTTAGGAGTTAATTAAAAAAGCGGTTTTAGTGTCTCTTAAGGTTTTCAGCCTCAAAACGTCCACAGCGGAGGTTTCGGGTACCTTTTAGGGTTTTAAGCCGAAAGAAATTATATGACAGGAGCTAAGGTGTTGTTTTAGAATTGGTACCTCTTAGGGGTGAAAACCATTTCAAGCCACGCCCACAAAACAGGCACTTGTTACCTCTGAGGGATTCTTTTCAAAATTTCCGACGAGCATCCCTGACATTTTTCATATGACAGTCCTCCGGGGTGTAGGAAAATATCTATCATACAGGTGAATTCCCTTATAACCTGGGATAGAATCAACAGGCGGATTGTTTCATCCAGTGATAGCTCGGCTTTTTAAGCTATCAAGCTCTGTGAAATGTAGCTATAATGCAGAAGGCGAATTCCCTTATAAACTGGAATATAGTCAGCATGCAACAAAGATGGAAATAGAGCAAGCACTCACAAAGATGCGGAAGGAACTACATGCTGGAGAGCGAGGGTGAATTTTCACGGTTTGCACATTTAGATAACAGCAAGTTCTCACATTCGTTGCATGTGTTCATTAAAAAATGTCTGTGTCAAATTTAAGTCAGAGACATGTTCTTGTACATCATTTCCGACTTCAAACTTGTTTCATTAGGAGTCCTGATTCAAATCCTTAGTTTTAAAATAAAGCCATTTCCAAGCAATCCTCGTTTTGAAATAGAGGCCTAATTACTGGTTGGCCGGGGTGAAAGCCAGCCCAAGGTTCCTCAGTACCACCCAATACCAACAATTTCGACCCAGGAACATTCTGTTTTATTTCTACAACCCTCTCCATCTCTCCCATCTCCTCCCCCCCCCCCCCCCCCTTCCCCGCATTCCTATTCCCTCTAAGAAAAAACTTAAAATCAAGTTCTTAAATTTTGATGATGCTTTCCTAGATAAAACTACTATTGGCCTCATTAGGAAGAAGGCATGTGAGGCATTCAAACAGTTATGTAACTAAAGGCAAACAAAGAACCTTAAGTTCAAGAGGATATTTTGCTTGAACAAAGCCTGCGGCTTCCCTTATTCACAAAAGTTCTCTGCCATCAAAACAACAACAAGCTTTATTTTCCCCTTGGTCTCCACCAAGTGTTTTTACAAAATTATATTAATATTAATAGGGGGTATGGCCACCTCAGATAACTAGAGAATTAAAAGGGCAGGTATAGCCAGGTATAAAGAATGATGTATTAAAACAAGTTTCTGGTCAGTACTTAGCTCTTATTAACCAAGCAGGAGGTCTGTATGGGAGAACCTTGACCGAGGTCGTAAGTACAGACCGAACGCAGTGAGGTCTGTATAAACAACTGAGGTCAAGGTTCTCCTATACAGACCGACTTAGTTCAGTAATAAGATGTTTATTATATGGCAAAAACAAGAACAATTTAATTTATTTAATGTAACTGGTTCCTACTAACTGACATTTTGATTGCAAATGGCTATGAGCTGAATTTAATTCTTCCAAAGTTTGCTTGTCCTCTTTAATTTTTTCCTCATCAGCTTTTAATGGCACTTACAGAAATAAATGTTGTTAGATGAAGAGTCAATGACTTTGCATTTTAGTTTGCAACGTTTTCACTGCAAAAAATTACCAGTCTAGATGCCAGTCAAGACGAGAAAATCTGACAGCAATTAATGTCATTCATTCATTCATTCAATGTCATTTTCAGCCAATCAAATTCGTGAATTTGGTAGTTCTCAGTCCTTGTGAGAAAGAGCCATATAATAAACACACATACAACACAGAACACACAGTGAACAATACATTCTTCTATAAGGATTTCCCCAATCATAATTCCGTGTTGCCAGTTTTGTCTTGGAAGGTACAAACATTTAGGTACAACGGTAGACAATACTTGTTAAATTTCAATGACAAAAGTATCAAAAAAGACAAAACATCCACTATGACAACTAGGCAATCTATTGTCAGTTTTATGAAGTGATTGCTGTTCTCTGGAAAAAGAAAGCGACAATTTTAAAATATTCATTTTTTAGACTGTCAAGAAAACTAACTTGAAAACTAAATGCAGAATGGCCAAAGAGCTTCAAAATATAGGCCATTATGTTTTTCTTGGAGTCAGCAAGTATTTGGCCACTGGTGACTAAACACTCGGCACTCTAAACGAAATAAAACCCATTATATCCTGGTTCTGGATTGATTGTGTGCATACATTTTTAAAGTTCAGTGATTTTTCAGTGTAGAGTTTCTGAACATGCATAGTCCAGAGAGAGTAACTGCTGTGATTTAATCATGTTGGCTCGCCCTTCTGATTTTTGATTTCTTGGTGCTGACCAAAATTCCAGCAAGAATACATAAACAATAGCCTCCATTTGGCGCAAAAATTTGCTAGGATATTTGTCTGCAGACATTATCTGTTCCAAGAAGCAAACAGTTTTCTGAGAGCATAGCTCGAGGAAAACTGTGAGCTTCGAGGAGCATATAATGATAATAATACTAAACATTTATATTGCACAAATTCCATGTGAATATGATCAAATGCACATAACAAACAAATATGATACAAATTAAACATAACAAGTTAAGAACCCAGGTGGTGGGAGGCTGACAAGTTGGCTATTTACACAGCGTGGAGGAATTGAATTTGGGGCCACTGAAGACAAAGCCATCTAGTGGCAGGGAGAAGGTTTTGAACCCGGGACCCCCAGATTACATATCCAGCGCCCTACCACCAGGTCATACTCACCTCCACATTTAATGTCCAAGGACAAATATCTGAGCATGTTTTCACCCCAAATGGAGGCTATTGTGTTTATTATGGATCCCTCAAATCTTTTTCACAATGCACACAGTTTTGAAAATTGGGAAATATATTCAATATTCCCCAAGTTTAGCTAGGGAATATTTGGTCATGTGACCAATCACGCAAGCGAAAGTATTTGATGGATTGTAATTAAGGATAGTTTAACAGCTACTTTGCATGTAACCACATCCGTGAGGAATAATTAATTCCTTCAAATTCAATCCATTTGTATGTGTGTGGAAAATCATAAATTATTTCTGGGTCAGAACTTCATGGTAGCCCACACATCCATATATGGATAAGATATTCCATATATGGATATATATGGATAAGACAATATGGGAGTGTGCTCTATATGTGGGCTAGCATGAAGTTCTTGCCTATTTCTGTTCCTAAAGGTGGTGGCGCCGCAAACCCATGTAACAATAGGCCCATATCACTCCTACTGGTATTATCCAAAGTATTAAACCAAAGAATCACGGCAATTAACTATGATGCTCAAGTCTCCCAAAGTATCATTTCAATGATGGTTTAAATTAAAAAAGGTAATTTTCCTGCAAACAGCTGGTCTCTCAGACCCTAAGGTACTCTTCAGTGTGCAGTTCCAGAATATCCACCCCACTCCTCCCACATGTAAGGGATTGGAATTTCCTGGGGGTGGGGGGTTCTGCAAGACTAAAAGATGTGAAGAAATGTATGAAGCTGGAAACTGAAGCTTAATTAGAATTTCAGAGGGGTTTGGGACCCCCTTCCATGGGGAAGGTACATATATTTTCTGGAACATACACAACATGTGATAAATTAGATAAATTATCTACAAGCTACAGCCAGTCAAGTGGTATTCTCAAAGGAGACAGAAGACCAAGTTCGTCCCAGACATGAGGGGGCTTACAGCAAGGCTTCCACTCATTCCGATCAATATCATACATCCACAAAGATGTCTCCCCTTCAAGCGAGTCATCCTGTTCAAAACAACCAAAAACAAAGACCTGCCCCTTAACACTTACTGCTGTTGAAACACCTCTTGGTGCAATGGCAGAGTTGATACTAATCCAATTATTAGCAGTTGGATCATACATCTCGATAAAGTTCACTGATGGTGCTGTACTGGATAAACCTCCAAAAACAAACACTTTCTCTCGAATGATTGCACCACAGGCACCTGCCCTTTTCCAAATGGTTGAAGGAATTTTACTCCAGGAGTCTGCATCAGGATCATACTTTTCAGCAATATCCAGGTATCCACTTGATGAGTTGCCACCAATCACATAAAGGGATCTGCTATTCGCAACAGCACAAACAGAGGACCTTGGGATGCTAAGAGGGGATACTCTGTGCCATAGGTCTGTATCAGGATTGTATTTAAGCACAGAGCTCAGTCTTGTTTTTTTGCTGGCCTCTCCACCAATTACATACAAATGCCCTTGAAAACAAACAACTCCAGCACAGCTGATTGTTTTCAGATTAAAAGACTTCAATTGATAACAAGAATCTATCAAAGGATCATAGCACTCTGCTGCAGGACCTTTATCATTTCCGCCAACAACGTACAATTTTCCTTGGCATGTGGTGATGGCTGTTGCCAAAGTCTTTCGATCATGCAACAAATCTTGCATCGATGCAAGAATGTCCCACTTGTCCTCTGACGGGACGTAACAGAACGATAGGCTTTCTTCAAATATTACAACAATACTATTGTGGTAATTTTGGAGGCAGTTTCTTGACGGCTGGGCAAAATAGCAATCTTCTGTACCATTTGAAAACTCTTGCATGACATCAAAAACAAACTCTGAACACAACTCACTATTTTGCACGAACGGATGCGGCAAAATGACGTCAAAAATGTAGTTGCGTGACACGTGAACGAGACGAACGTGACGAAACAACTGGAAAAAACTCTGATGCTTACTGTTCTCACTTTTCTCCATCCAATTCACAATTACCTGGAAAACTTGTTCCTCTTCTTCTACGGCGATATGATCACTTGAAACCCACTCCTCCACCTGCTTCAGGCTCAAATTCAGAAAATCATCGGACTCCGCAGCGTCCAAGAAGTTTTCGAAGGTGAAGTCCTGCACTCTTTCCTCTAATTCAGGATCTAAATACCTCGCCGCGTAATAATATGCCATAAAAGAGCTTGAAGGAGATAAGGATCGTAAAATGAAATCTCTAGACAGTTTTTTTAGACTTGAAATAATCAAGTAATCAGCCATTTTAAGCAAATCAAACACATTTTGTTCATTGATGTCAACATGTCCTGTGTAGAGATACTCCAACACTTCTTCCATCACAGCTTTGCTCGTCTCTTCAAGTCGGATCACTCCTTCTTTCTTTTCCTTCATGTCGCTGTTAAGAGCGTTGTTGAAGAACGGACTTGCTGCGCATAACACGATTTTGTGAGCTTTCAAACGAGCTTGATCGTCACCGGAGCCAACTTCTAGAATCACATCACAGAACTGTTCTTTCCTTCGCTGAATATCGAGGCGTTTCATCATTTCCACGCAAAACTGTTGCTTATCAGACTCTGTTATAGGTTCCGACAATAAATCCATAAACATGATGTACACTTTTAAAGTGAAAGAGTCCGTATGTCCATAGTTAGTAGCCACGAGTGGTATGTCACGATAAGAAATATCAAGGGAGAATTTTATCCATTTTTCTGAGCCCGCGTCTCAACATGCCAGCGGTCGTGTCTGTCTGGAAGCCTGGGGAACCCTGGGGGACCCCTGGGGGACACCAGCAGGGGGCTTGTTCGAAGGGCGGTGAAACGAACGTGTCCGAGCAAAAAGGTGTGATCAGGACGCTTTTTTCCGCCCTGCTCACTACATACAACGGCCCGCCCACCACTCAGCTGTTCTTTGTCACGTCTAAGTTTCCTGCTCCAGCTGAAGGCCAGGGATAAACTGAAACTGTTTTGGGTGCTGGTCTGATAGTTATTCGGTCATGGGCCCGACCATGGGCCCCTGGTTCTGAAGTCTTCATAGATTTTTCCCTCTGATATGAGATGAGAGATGCGTTCTAGCGTTGTAGGTTTTGCGTTTCTGTTTTAACTTTTAGGTTTTTTAGGTTAGTTTGGTATCGGGTTGTGGGTTTAGTGTTTGTTTTGTAACTTTTGTGTTAGTGTTGTGGGTTTTGTGTTTCTGTTTTGTTATTATCGGCCACAGAAGTAAGAGCCCAGTACTATGTTGCCTTGCACACGGCGGCTGAGCCCGCAGTACGAGCGGCAGTCAAAACTTAGCTGTCCTACCGAAACGACACGATAATAGCCTTTTTCTTCGCAGGTAACAAAAATAGAGACAATGCTAAAGTTACTTTGGCTTCTTCTAATAGTTAACTCGAGAATTCCGGGTTTAGTTTGACGAGAAACAGGATATTTTGTTCAAAATACTCATATACCTGCCAACTCTCACGCCTGTGGGTTGAAAACTTCGATCTCACGCCGGCTCACGCTTGCGGGCCAATTTCTCACGCCTGATTGAAAAATGTGAGTGGTTACCGTCTTGCTTGACACAATTTCCAAAAATATGTTAACTCAGACCCATGTAAGGAACGAAAACCATGTGTAAAATGAATAAATGACAATACCTTCCTCGCGATCTCTGATTTTTGAAGTGAAAAGCACTGGGAGCGAACTATATCGTTGATGTTATCAACTAACGTCGGTCCTTGTGCATAAGCGTTTTTTCGATAACTTCGCCTTCGGACGTCTTCGGAAAAGTTCGGAATTCTTCGGAAGACCTCGGACTTCTTCGGGAAACTTCGAAAATGATGGTGTCGTCCTCGAAAATTCAAGCACTCCCAGGGTAAAAATCTCACGCTTATATCTCAGAAAAAGTTGGCAGGTATCACCCTACCTGGCGATACTCGACGAACTACGAGTGAGTTGCCTTACCGGACGCCGGCGACTCAGATTTGGCGCCAAATTAGAAGCTTGGAGACACAAGCTTCTTCATATTTTTCACATTGTAAGAACTGATAGGGTTTTGACAGTTGTGAATATCCTTTTTCGTGAATATTTAGAGCCATTTCCAACGACAAAAGTTGCCTGGTTTTAATGCCTTTCCTGTAAACTTACATTGACGTCTGGACAGTAAAGTTTTTCCCGCCTGCTGAATCCTCATTGGTCAATTCAAATTTCCCGCGCGTCAACCGTATGCAAGGTGTGTGTTCATGGTTCACCAATAAGATGGCCAGCTTCGTCGGCGTAAACATCTGGAACTTGCTTTGGCCATCTAGGCGACTGATTATCAGTACTTATAATCCATCAAACCTTTTCGCTAGCGCGCAATTGGTCTAAACACGTCACGTGGCCGGATATCCCCCAGCTAAAACTGTACTGTAGTCTGGTCTTCTTTTCTTTTGGGGGCGTTTTTAATAAAACAATTATTCCACTCGCGCTTGTTGGATATGAGATGATTATAGCCAACTCGGCGCTACGCGCCTCGTTGGCTATCTATCATCTCATATCCAACGCGCGCTCATAGAATAATTGTTAATTAACTAACAGGCATTTACATAAGCACTTTTCTTAATGCTCTAACTTCTGAAAAGACTCAAAATCATGAGATAAATATATTTTGCAAAAAACTCTATCGTAGCTTTGTGTCACGCACCTCCATAATCCTGAAATTCAAAATGTTCTGGTTTCCAAACGAAGAACGCTATTTAGCTGTAAAATTGTAAACAGATATAAATATACCGCCTGTTATGCCTGACGAGGATAGAAACTTTGGCGGCTCTTAAGTTTTGGATTTTAGAAAGTGATGTCGTCACGTGCAAAAGATCTTTTGCGTTACACTGAGGGCAGTATTTTATTTCATGCGGTTTGGTGTTTCTATAGAGAGGAAAAATCTCTTCCATAAGATAGGTGAAATGTTCTGTTTGAGTGTTTTCTTTTCTATTTTGGTTATGAATATGTTAGCAAAGGCTCCAGCCATTTTCGTACCCATGGCTGTTCTATTGCCGGTTTGGAGATAATCTTTTCCACTAAATTGGAACTAGTTTTCTTGTAGGGTCAGATACTCCTCGATACCTGTAGGAACGAACAGATTTCTGTTGTAAAACGCTTTGTGTGCTTCTCATACGCCTTCGGGCTACTCTAGCTCCCCTTTTGGTAGGTTTCCCGGTGCACCTGGTTTGTGTATTACATTAGGGGTGCATGACCATTGAGACGGGAATGCTGCTTTTCTTGAACTGAGGTTAATTACGCGTGTAGAAAGCTTGTCACAGCGTGATATAATAGGTCTACCGACAGGTAGACAGCTCTATTTACGTCACGCCAAAGAAACAGCGAGCGAAGTGAGCGTGAGGCACGCAGGGGCGGGGGTCATGGGTGGAGGTGGGTTTCGTCACCCCCTAACCAGTCAAAGTCTTCCGTTTTGCGCTGGCGTCCAGTTCCGCTACTCCCTCCGCGTGTTGAGTGATTGAATAAAAACACGAGAAAACAGAGAGCAGTGAACAGTCTACTGACAGGTTTCGGTTTTATGACTCGGCATGTGTCTAAAACACTGGAATTTTAGCCTGCGAGCAGGCTCACTCGTTTGGATGGGGTATCGAGGGCAAAGATGGGGGAGCCGCAACAGAAAGCTGGCGAGAAGAATGGGGCGAGGAAAGTTACTCTTCCTCGCCTCATTCTTCTCGCCAGTTTCGCCGGTTCTCGTTTGCTTTGTCGCCTTTGACCGTGATACCTTATCCAAACAAGTAAGCCTGCTCGCAGGCTACTGGAATTTATATTTTGCATCTCGTTTCCGCCCGCAATCATTCCCGCATCCCGCCAGGTTGGCCTGTCCCGATGTGTTGTAAAATGCTGGAAAAGCTGTCCACTGCAATTTCGTTAAATCGCTAAATTGCCAAAAAATCTAAAAAAGTTGCTACCTCAATTTCTTGTTGTTTTCATACAAATGTTCATTAAAAGTTTTATTATTCGTTTTTCACAATTGCTAACATCGGTCAAGAAAAATAGCTTGAAACTTAGCTTTAAGGAGTCGCTCGCAAATATGGGCAAAATTTAACTGTCTCTTTTTAAGTCTTGCCGAACGTTATCAAGTGACAGGTTATGTGCCTAAACTTCAAAAGGTTGACAAACATTCAGAAATTTGCATCAATTGAAGTTTTCTATCTAATCATTGACTTTTATTTTTGCTGCTTGTTATGTGCTTTCAACATATTTTGCTCAAAGTATCTCAAGAAGACAAATCTTGCTCGAGGTTGCTGGAACCGTAAAAAAGTTGCCCGAGGCGCCAAAAGTTGGTTAAAACTTTCCGTGCACAAATCGCGACAGGCCTAATCCCGGCAACGGAGAAAGGCTCATCCCCCTCCCGCGTCCCGCATCCCGTCAACCCTATGTTAGACCCTCACTCTTCAGCATGTAGTTACTTCCGCATCTTTGTGAGTGCTCGCTTTATTTCCATTTTTATTGCATGCTGACTAAATTCCAGGTTACAAAGGAATTCGTGTGCAATATGGCTACATTTTACTGAGCCTTGATATTAAAGTGAGGTGGCTTCAGCGAAAACCCGAACTATATCTCCATGAAACAATCCGATACAAAATAGTGCTGATAACTGAAGTAAAGTAGATCAGTGCTTGTTTCTTTCTTAATTGAGAACTTCACTCATTATCTGAATTACAGCAAGCAAACAGATGGGCAGATAAAACACAGCCTTCAAGTTTATGCCGGTAGCAGTTGGAACTTCGTCTTCAGCTTTAGTGGCTGGAGTCTGTGACATGCTGGACGTTGCCGGGACTGTGGGAGATGGCGACCAAGACGCGGGAAGATATTGGTTACACGAATTCTCAGAACAGCAGCTTGCATCACAGCGCCTAAATGAAATACCTGAACCACCACCCTGAGCTGTGATATTGGCACATGCAGTGCTGCTGTTACAGTGGTCCCCTCTGAAGCAATCTTTAACGCCAATAAACGTGCCGTTCATCAACTCGATAGTTGCGGCAAAAACACCTATGGGAAACAAAAACATCAAGCGTTCAACACTGACAAAGTTATCAACAAGAAAAAGCAAAGAGAAGCAGTTTCCATTAAAACCACGGCAAATTTGAGTGCCAGCCGGCGTCAAGCACATACTTTTTTTTTCGCAATTCACTATTTTTGAGTTGGGAGGTACGACGGAGCCAATTAAAATGCAATTAAAATGAAAAAAAAATATTAACCATTTTCTTCCAACAAATATTTATTTATTTATTGAAGTGCCAAAAACCTTGATGAGAACAGAAAAGTAAAGCTGGAGGACTAGTAGACTTTGGCAAAAATTAAGTTCCGCTCATCGCCGTTCGCAAGCAAAATGTCGGCTAGTACAAACCAGTTACATTAAACGAATTAAATTCACCTTGCTTGCCTTATAATAAACATCTTATTATTAACCGACCTTAGTCTGTCTGTTTGCCAGTACAAACCAGCTATACATTAAACGAATGAAATTTTTCTTGCTTGCTTTATAATAAAACATCTTATTCAGTAACCGAGCTTAGTTGGTCTGTATGGGAGAGTCTTCGGTGGTCAGTACAGACCGAGGTCTGCGTCGACCGGGATTGTACTCACGACCTCGACGTTAAAGGGATTCTCGTATTCAGCTCTCCTGTTCGGTTAATAAGAGCTAATTACGGCGTTTATACGGCTACACGAACCAGTTGTGCTCATCCTTTACTTTGTTCATATTTCTTTACACTGACTCAAGCCGAGTTTCATTTTTTTGAATTATATCCACATTCCGGATGCTTATTAAAGAACAATTGTTTAAAAGTGCAGTTGTGATTCTCTCTCAATTTAGACCAGTCAGCCGCGCTTAGCAAACACAGTACTTACGGCAAAATTTTCATGGCGCGTTGGTTGGGTTGTACTGTGTAACAAAAACTCTTAACGACTGGCGACAATTGACCTTATCGCTATAATGACCTATTTGCTTCAATTGCCTAGGAATGTCAGTTTTTGTTGTCTAAGATAACTAATCGATATCAATTTTACAGCATGACCAGGTCTTCAACATGTCTAAAGACAGACAAATCAGTTACACGACGTAACTTCGCAACCTATAAAGTGTCTTTTACCTTCCTCAAAATAATTAAAAGACCTACAATAAAGGCAACACAAAAATGAATAGTCTTACCCTTGCAGATACAATCATAGCAGTTTGAAGGTTGGCACACACAAGCATGCAGCAGCGACAGTTTTTCTCGTGACATGTTCGTTTGTGAAAGTTCTGTTGCGGTGACAAAATTTTGTCCCCATAACAGTTACATGAAATTCAGCTGGTTTGAATTCGGGCGTCATTAATTGAGGCAGGGACAAACTGACCTCAGGTTTCTATGTCGCATCGTGTAAATTACTCTTGCAAACTTTCCCCGCTACCAAGTAGAAAAGAATCAATATCCGCTTCGTAGATATGAGCACCAAATTGAGCACGGTCCAGACAACTTGTCTCCTATGCGTGCACACGCAGGGGCTTGTCCCTGCTTCACGTCCTCTCAACATGTGTTCTAGCTATTGTCGAAATTAAGGGCTATGTTTGAATAAAACGAATCCTTACGTTCCCGATGAACCAGCCCCGCACTGGTTTTTCTCAGCGGTCGTATTGCATTGTGACATCGGTTGGAGTTGATTTGCAGGGCACTTGTAACAGTAGAAGATGTTAAGTTTACCTGCGAATGCTGTTAACACAAAGTTATAGCATCACGTTAAAAAAAAGTCCATAAGGAAGAATTAAACTAAGCTAAATTTCCATAAAGGAGCTCTTTTGTTATTATTTATCTAGGTAACAGTTTTTGACCTGGGTGATAGTGGCAAGTTAGTTCACACTGAATTGATTTTTCCTGAGAGCTGTCCTTCCCAAAGCAAGACGGTGTTCTTACTAAATGAGTTCTTGCAGGAGTTACACGTCACGTTTGAAGCCGTAGATCCAACAAGAACGAACTCGGCCAAGGAACAGCATGAAACAGCGGAAAAAGCGCGGACCCGGAGAGGAGGACTCTCATGTAAGAAGATCGTGGATGCTGGTCGGTAAATTTGGATTCAATACCTGAAGGAGATCAATCTGGGCGTGGTCCGAGCTTTAATTGTCAGGTACTCTAAAATATACAATTTTAGAACTGACAGACAGCAATATATTTATGCTGCTTCGATAGCAGCCCCGAAAGATATCTCGAGGACTAAACATGGTGGCGTCATTCGTCCTGAACGCCCTACACGAGTCCAAAATCCGCGTGATTCACATCCCCGATCACTTCAAAAGGGAGTCGTACCCCGGGTGCATGACTAAGAAAGCGGCTGTGGAATGTCTCTTTAAAAGAGACATCATCAAAATGTGGAGCTCTCTTGAGCTCATTCCTTAATTTATTCCAGTTTATGTACGATCGATCGTTTATCGGTTGTCTGCGGGTGATCGAGCACTAAGTGTGTGAAGTAATGTTGAGCTGGTCATTGGGATGCTGGATCTCTCTTAGTCACGCGGGTTGTCTGTTTTAGGGCTCAGGGAGGAAGAGCTTAAATGAAATTCTTCACTGCAAGCTTCGAATCAATTTGGTTGAGTCCTGGAGAGGGGAAATCCCAAAAAGGGCGGAGATGCTCGTTGTGAAATTAAAACCCTGAGGTTAGACTTTAATAATCTCCGTGATTTGCAACGCTAGGGGAGACGACGAGTAACCCCGACCTTTTCTTTTGCAAGTGACCAACCCACCACCGGGTGTCAGTATTGATCTGTTAAAATAGCAAAAAATTATTGTGAAAGAAGGTAAAATGCCCACCTGTTGGTAGATCAACTGCAAACGCAACAAATAATGCAAGTTGCTAATGACAGCCTTACGAGTTCGTTCATGTCTAAAAGTTAGGAATAAAAAATTGAAGAGGAAGAAAAATTATTGCAATCACATGTAATTGTTGATATCCTAGGGGAGTGGAGTGTGGGGCGAAAGGGTAACCCAAACTAACTATCACGAACAGAATCGACGGCAAATAATCTAATTCTTTTAGTATAAATCTACTAGTCGTTAAAAACTTTAGCTAAATCCTTTTCACAGACACCGTTTGAAAAAGGCAGAGCAGCGGCAGCCAGTTTGTTAACAAGCAAACATTGCAAGGTTGACCTGGTTACTCGGTATGTTCTATGCTCATAGACTATGCATGATTACATAATCGCAATGTTTCTATTGGTTAGTTGTTTGTTTGAATTTCGCAAGGTTTTGTGACGTAGTATTGGTGGTTTGCATCGAAAATAAAAATCGTAACCATTCAATAAATTAAGTCAAGAATCAGGTATATGATAGATAATTGAAAGACGAAAAACATCGCCAAGATTAAGGTCTGTGCTGTTTTTCATTGCCGCGTTATTCGGTAAACAGTTTCACCTAAATTTATAGAGCTTTGTATGGAGACGCCATGTTGGTGCCCTTCCGAGGGGCACCAACATGGCGGCCGGAAACCAACAGAAACATCTGTCATTTAGTTTTGCCACTGAAACGAAAAATTATTACTCTAGAGTTCCGAGACATTGAAAGTAATACTTCTTCTAGTGCAAGAACTGTTCAGTTACCAAAAACGTAAGCGATAACTGCTCGTTTGACCTACGCGTGATCTTTCTCGGACCGCCATTTAATGTCACGTAACGCATGAACTTGAAAACTCAAATGTCCTCCATAAGAAAATGAGGAAACTTATCGAGCTTAAACGTCGTAAAACGTCAAGTTTTGATAAGGTGTTATGTCTGGTGACACTAAAACGCCAGTAGGATTGCTAACTTGTAATTTTGGAAAATGACGACGTCACATGAAAACAAAGAATATCAAACAAGAGGGACAGTGTTGCATAATAATTTGGTTTTATCAACTGGGTTGTGTTAGGGAATCGATTCGCTTCGACGAGGGGCTAACGCTCGAAACGTCACTTTTCGAATCTCTTTACGGTGGCCCATTCAAAAATCAAACCCGGTTAAAACCAAATTATCTTGTAATACTTCCCATCGACACAGCACCACAGTTTCATTAGAAAGTTATCGTAATGATACGATTTAGCGCCCTCCTTCCAATAAATGCCTCTTTTTAAATGTGTTTTTATTAACAAGTGAAACGGACCCCATTTTATATCAAAATATTATAGTGCCGTCAGAGTAAGTATCAACGAAGGTTCATCTGGTTTGATTGTTTACATGTTTAATGCCGCATTACAAAAAACGAATCATTACGGCACCCCCTTTATGAATAATTAACGAGTTTGAGAAGTGGAGAATCAACGGACCAATGTAGCGAACAAAAACATCTACAAAGAACTCTGCTAGGTTTCATAACCATATCCCTCGCTTAACTACCTATGTATGAACACGAAAAAAATAAATAATTTAGAAACGTCGAGTTCGCATATTTTCGGTCTAAACCGGTAGCACACACCAGAGTCCCCAGTGCAATGCGCAATTTATTCAGTTGCACATTTTAATTGTGGGTGAATTGTTCGTCTCAAGCATACACTTTATCTAAGAGCGCAAAAGAGCGGTATGAACAAGAAACAAGTTTGGGGAGACAAAAGCGCCCATGTCTCGCCTCCAATCATTTTTAGGCCGGGGCGCCTCGTAATCCCTGCAGAAAAGGCCTTTTTCTAGTCACCTTGTGTCTCTGTTCCAAAGAGAGTCTTCATGGAAAAGCTTTCATATGAAATCGAGTTTGATTTGCATGAAAATGAACCTGTGTGCGGAATTCATTTTCACATGAATGGTTTCGCACCAAAACTTGTTTAGGTTTACCTCAGTGTAAAAACCTGTGAAGGCGAGTTTCTTTGTTTTGTAGCTATTGTTAGGGTTAGAGTCTATTATGTTGACTTCTCTGTTTTGTTTGTTTTACGTCACTGGCGAGGATGAGCCACTTTTGAGACTACACCAAATTCTATAAGAGGAATTATATCAAATTAATGTTAGGAACAACCACGTGGTATTCACACAAAGATGGTTTCCGAACAATGGGAGCTGCCGCTTCAGACATTCCACTTGGTCAAAGTTGTGTTTTTTACTGAATTCGAAGTTTTACATATTCTGATCGTCTTCAAGTCTTCCGTCTGGTCTATATTGTATAAATGAGTAAACTCGTACTACTAGTACCCGGTACTAACATCGGACACATTAGATTTGATTATGCCGATTCACTGCCTGCCTATATAGCGCAGATAATCCGGGATAATTTTATTTATAATTCATCAAATCTTTTCGCTCGCGCGCGATTGGTCTAAACACGTCACGTGACCGAATATCCCCCAGCTAAAACTGGGGGATATCAGAGAATATACCCCAATTTTCAAAACTGCGGCGCGTTGCGTAAAAGATTTGAAGGATAATAAACACGATAGTCTCCATTTGGGGCGAAAATACGCTCGGATATTTGTCCTTGGACATTATCTGTTCCTCGAAGCTCACAGTTTTCCTCGAGCTACGCTCTCGGAAAACTGTTCGCTTCTCGGAACAGATAATGTCCGCGGACAAATATCCTAGCATATTTTCGCGCCAAATGGAGACTATTGTTTATATAATGCCGCAGCCCAGTAAATCAAAGAAAACCATCAAATAATCCGAGAAAAGGTCTGACTAATTGCTTACAACAGGTAACTATTGCTCTCTGGTCAAATTTAATTGTTAGCATAAGCCAAATTTAGTTTCCTTCGAGAGAAGCCGGTGCGAAAACGACAAGCGTTGGCGCCAAAATTGATTTCAGTCTCGGAACAAATAAATACAGAGAAGAGCATTGGACCTGAATGCTATATTCTCTCGGGCTAACTGAGACTATTTGACATGAAATTACTGAAAAAAATCAGCCTAGACAAACAGTGGCTAATTCAGGAGAGAGAAAGGGTGTGCCTTCGATTCCGATAAACGTGCTTGCCGTGAAAGCCATATGTATAACGTCTGATAATAATAGTGTTTTCAAGTTTGGTTAAGACGAATTGCGAAAACAGATACAATGGAAACCACCAACTAAAACATCGAAAATACAACCACGGACAATAATTTCCTACCTGAGTTTAAATGAAAGAGGCTGGATAGGATATCAGCCGTTCTGTTTCGCAAACCACGCCGGGATAAATCTGAGATAATGAGACTGTATTTAGACGGTGATCCGCCTTTTATATTTGTCGGCTTCATTGTGCTATTTTGAACAGGGAGTCACTTTTGTGTACAACAACAATAGCGGATTACGATTCACAGCAACAATAGTGGATTACGATTCAATTATGATTTAGAAGTTTCGAGCAATTTAAAAGTCGTAGCGGATTATCCTTGTACCAGGAACCACATAATAAAATGGAACTGGAAAAAGCAAATAGACCAATTTTGATATATTAAAATTCATGATCAGCATAAAACAATAGATCTCAGCACGAGACTCTACGGAATAACTACAGAGTTTGTGGGCGTATTCCCCAGAGCCTCGTGCTGGACATGACTGGAGGTCTATTGCGTTAGGTTGAATTTTACTATATCGTAATTGGTCTATTGTCCGAGTTCAAGAATTCCGGTAGTGTAGCAGCTCTCGTAGGCTTGTAGTTCTATTTGTCGTCATCACAGCAGCTGTTATTGTTTTGTGGCTAGGGGGCATTGTTTTTCTGTTGTTTGTTTTATTATACTCTCAAAGGGTTGCAAGCCATTCGTGTGAGACCTTAACGAGAGCTGCTACATCGCCCAAGAATTCCGACAATATTGCAAGTGGCCTGTGAACAGGCCCTGGCTGGGATAGCCGAGAAGGGACTAACGGAGAGTGAAGTGGCCGAGGAGGAATGAGGCGAGGCCAGTGGGTCTCCTCTCCTCTTAGCCTCATGCGCAGATGTTCTTAGGCTTGTCACGCGTTCCTCCCCACGAACGGAACGCGTGACAAGCCTAAGAACGTCTGCGTGGGAGGCTACTCTCCTCTTTTCTATTCTCCTTCTTCCCGCTTCCCGCTTCCCGCTTCCCGCCTCACCGAGTGCCTGTTCACAGACTGGTCTGTAAGGAAATTAAACTATAGGGTTTAAAACGATCCAGTATGTTTGAGACTGCTCTAAAGTTTCTCCAGCCATCAAGAATGAAAAATGGATATTTGGTTACCGGCCGCGGTTTCAAACGCTTGTAAACAATTTATAAAACCAATTGAAAGGCTGCCCGGACGGCAAAAAAGGAGAAATTTAATGCCCAGTATTTCGGTTAGACAGGACTAACCTTCTTCAGGGCATACACTGAAACTATATAAATATGGATAAAATGGTTACAAAATTTTTAAATGATACTTTTACTTTCCAGCAGAAATGTCTTAATTAGACTTCTTCTTCCCGGCAAGTTCGCCTGTCAAGGATTCCCAGGCAGAATATACACGAGCTTGCTATTTTGGGAGAGGATTGTGTAAAAGTAATTGAAGTCAACAAGGAATGCCAAATTGTCGGTTGATGGTTAGGTTGTTAAGGTGATTCCTCAGTATTGCATTGCGCATCCCTACTGCGCACGATTTTTGCGTCATTAGCGCGCGCAAATGAGCACGTGCACGTGCAAAACGTAAGAAATTTCCTTCAAGCAAGGCTTGACAGCGAAATAAAAGCCCGTTTTCTCTTAAACGGGCATGGTGACCTATATTTTTTATTGCTTAACAATAGTGCCCAAGTTATCCTCTTTAATCTAAGAAAAAATTAAAAAAATTTATCGGAAGGAAAAAAAGATATAGTTGAAAGCGTGCACAAAACCGTTACTCCAGGATGTAAGTTATGACGACGAAAATATCGACTAGACGAACGTATTTCGTCCACTTCGTTTTAAATGGTGCGATTTTTTCCACAAAGTTTATATGATATTGTTCCATGTGTTCCATACTTTCTTCCTGTCAAGTTTTCTTCCGAGTATTACTTTGATAAACTGTACTTTCAGCTACCGCAAAATGTAACGTGGACCAATGAATAACGCGCGAGATTAGCACGAATACAGGCAAAAATGGGGCAACATTGGCCCATCATATCTCTTTTGCGAGAATGTTGACCTATCTTTTTTATTTTATTTTTCGAAACAGTGCTTTGTAGGGAACATTCAGAGAAAGTTAGAAAAAAATTCATCGGTAATTTTTATTTCTGAGGAATCACCTTAACGCTGGTGCCCCTTGGTTTCCGCCAGCAAGAGCTCGGCTCAGTTACATTCACTGGAATATCAATATCGCATAAAAACAACTTATATCTTTTGTCACTGAGATATTGGGTGCCCGTGTCCAATTGGAAGGCAAACTTCCACTTTTATTATATCTCAACAGACTTCTTAGTTTAGCGATAGTTTTTGCCTGACTCCTTGCAAAATAGATGTGACCGTAGCAACAATAATGTGGCATCCAGATATAATTTTCCTCCTCTGTTTTTACTCCTGACTTAGTTTTTTTCCTCTGTCATGCGCGCACCCACCTGCGAAGTATGAAAGAGTCCGAGTTAGCTCCTTGCAACAATATAGAAGTTGAATAAGAGGACAAAAAATCTTCTTTTGCAGAACGTATTGCTATCCCGGGGGGGGTGGGGTGGGGTACACCCTATAATGGCCTATACGGGGAGGCTCCGCCCGAAAGGGGTACCTTTTTCAGGCTTCAGGTATATGGAAAGGGTAGGGATTTCACAAGTTTGAGGTATATAACAGGGTAGGGAAACTGGCGGTCATTTAAGTATTTAAAAGGGCCTTTAATTATAATATTTCGAATCGACGCCCCTTACGGCTGTATCAGTTTATTTATTGAGCACCGGATGAAATTGAGAACAAGGCTTCCTAAAGAAGTTATGTGAAAGGGGTACCATTTTTCAATAAAAGTTATATAAAAGGGGTGCCTTTTCTGCCAAAATGGTATATAAAGGGTAAGGGGTTGGACCTCGGGGCGGAGCCTCCCCGTATTAACTTGTTAAGTAGCCCCCCACCCCCCCCCCCCCCGGGTTCCTATCTCAATTCTGGCCTAATGTAATAGAAAATGTTTCAGTGTTTTGAAAATTGTTATCAGTTTCCCCTATAGCAGCTGTTATAAGTCGTCTTTCCCCGATCTCAGAAAGCCAAAAAAGAGCCTGATCTAAAAATGCCATCAAGCGGGTACGATATGGTACAAGATATTTTCCCAAAAATTTTGTTCTTGAAGAGCAAGGACAGAGTAGATGAACGCAGATTACAAACCATGAAAGTAAAAACTTAGGCTTAACTTTTTAAGGTGGGGAAAACCGTGGGAAAAACTGATAGCTGCGAATTGATAGCTACAAAATTTGCTGATAGTGGTCGGGGCTGAAGTTTTAACGGATAACCATAGGCGGAAGGGCATCCTAGGACCTATGGAGGGGAGGTGACCCTCTTGCCTGAAAAAGTTAATTACGCAATGCTTAATTGCGTGGTATTGAAATAATTCAATTAAGACTCCCAGAAAAATGGGTGGAGTTGTGTTGCCCTGGCCGCCTCTCAAATCCCTTATCCTATTTATGACCAATATCTACAATTTTCCCTGCCCTACTATGACCTGACCAAATATTTGATAAAGACGCCGTGACGAAGTGCGCCTAATTTTTCATCTTGGTACCCCTTGGCCGCATGGCCTAAACGTGGATTTTATTTTAAAAACAGCTTGACGCGCACGCTGTAGGCCCTTTGCAGCTGGGCTTATGTGACCACAATTTTCCTAAAAATATTTTATATTATGGGCTATAACTTACCTTGCATACGGCGGCTGAGCCCGTAGTATGTGCGGCAGTCTAAACTTAGCTGTCCTACCGAAACTACACGAAAATAGCCTTTTTTTTCGTCGCTAGCTAAATAAAGACAATGGTAAAGCTGCTTTGGCATCTTTTAATGATTAAGTACAGAATTCCGGGTTTAATTTGACGACAAACAGCACATTTCGTTCAGGCAACTATTGTCCTACATTTCAACTATCGACGAACTACTATTTTTGGCGCCAAATTAGAAGCTTGGAGACAGAAAATGTTTCATATTTTTCACTTTTTGCAATGTGATATGGTTTTGAGAATTGTAAATCCCATTTTCGCGAATATTTAATGCAATCTCTAATGAGAAAAGTTGTTTGATTTCAATGCTTTTACAGTCAACTTATATTGACGTGAGGACAGTTAAGTTTTTCCCGCCTGCTGAATCCTGATTGGTCAATTCAAATTTCCTGCGTAAAAGCCGTATGCATATGCAAGGTACAGAATGCTACAAATGGAAAGAGCATATCGAAAAATCCTAATATGGCAAAGTTTGAGGTCCCTAGCATTAAAGAGTAAACTAATACTATACGTCGGTTTCAAGTTTCAGAAAATTTAGAGTACTTCTATGGAAACTAATGCAGCAACTTTTTACATAAAAATCTTTTTCGATTTTTCAAAATTCAAACCGTCATTTAACCTTTTGTGTTAGTGTTATGAATTTTGGTACAGGGAGTGTCAGAATGTAGTTACCCAGTAAATTTTAGGAAGTAGTACGGAGAGTAAACATATTCCTAATTTAGATAGGGTACTTAGTTAGAAATAGGCTTTTGTAAAGTAAAATTAACATATTTTGTATACGTCTGTTGAAAAGAGAAACGCAGTTGACTTTGTATGTAGATTCAACATAATTTATAATGAACCTAAGAGTCCTTTTATTAAGAGCTCCTAGTTTCTCGGTATTTCGCCCACTGCAGAAATGCCAAAGGGATGCTGACTCGTCCCCAGTCGTCTTCATACAGGAGAGGGTGGCCGGAGAGGGTACCGAGAAAGGGAGCGCAAGCCTTCTCCCTTCCCATCATCCTCTGCTCTTCCACCTCACCCTCTGTCGTGTGCTACATAAAGACGACTGGGGACGAGTCAGAAAGGGATGAACAATAATAAACGTGCGGTAGGATAAAGGTCTTATACAATTTCACCAAATTGGCTTTACAGATCAGTTTTCTAAATCTTATCTTGACATTTAAAAATACCGAAGATACGTGTTTCAAGTTTGTTGTCAATGTTCATACCAAATTTGTCGATTGAATCGTTCACTGGAAAGGAGAAAGTATACTCCGTATCACCAAGGCTCAAGGCCTGATGTTTAGTTTTGTTGACAATCAAACAGTTGTCATTGTACCATTGATTCGCTTTGTCAACTTCCTTACACAAGCATTCTTTAATTAAGTGCCACCGGATCCCTGTCTGAGTAATAAATTTGATGGTCGTCAGCATACGCGTTTAGTATAGTTCTATATGATAGAAAAGATCATTTACAATATGTCTGGATTTATGAAAACGGTGCTCAAGAGCTCTACCCCTGTAACCCTTATATCACCTTGATTTCTCTGAACTCTAAGGCCGCCACCAAGCCATGTAAAGGGCGAAAAATAGAGACAGCACGGCAATGAAAGGAAGATAAGGGGTAAAGAAGGAAAAAAGGACTGACTTTCCTTTTAATTTTTATATCGTCCCTTTTGAAGATAGTTTTCTGGCGAGGAAAAACGCCTGCTTAGTGCGTGATATCAATTTCACCTCGATTTCACTGAACTTTCATGCCGCTTCCAAGCCATGTAAACGGGTGAAAAATAGAGACAGCACGGCAATGAAAGGAAGATAAAGGGGTAAAAGAAGGGAAAAAGGACTGACTTTCCTTTTAATTTTTATATTGTCCCTTTTGGAGATAGTTTCTGGCGCGGAAAAAAAAACGGCCGCTTAGTGCGTGATATCCATCCTTTAGCCTCGTTTT
>JAHPZR010009333.1:22500-24444 GCA_019787425.1 Platygyra sinensis | reverse complement strand
ATTTACTTGCAGTTCTAAGGTCTGTCATATTACCTAGTATTATTCAAATTAACGCTAAGAGTCGAGTCTCATTGGTTAAGATTAACGCGCGTTTTTTCCCGTAGGGAGTATGACCTTGCTCATTAACTTCAAGGAGGCGGAGCATCAAAACAATGAACTTTTCGTATATCGTTTTCGGTTTTGTTTGGCTCGCCAGTCGCATTGACTAACAATCCGCCGAGCCACTCGAGCGATACTTCTTTAAATTGACTGACAAGCCACCGAGCCACTCGACTGATACTTCTTCAAAAGCGGCCCTGTATTCTGTAGTTTAGCCAATTTCTTTGAAAACTATCGACGGCTTTTACCATGTCAAATATGTACCGCCTGTAAAACCTCTTTATTTAATGTTTGCGTAGTTAAAGAGCGCTTGATTCTTACGCGAGTCAAAAGTGTTGTTCGTTGCCCGCTTGTTAATACGCTCGATCACAAAGCAACGAACTCAAATAAAGTCCGTTGATCGATCGATGGCGACTCATCTTATTTGAAAAGCTTTGAAAACCATCGGTGGCTTTTACCGCCTATGTTCGCAAAATATAAAAACAGCTCGGGTTGGATCGTGCTTACTCGAACGGACATTGTATACTTTTGAAGACGAAATTTTGGATCACAGGAGTGGACATAAGGACGGACCATATTAATTAGAAGTGGATGGATCGGGGATTCAATGAGCTCTGAAAAGAGCTCCCGATCCAGCGCACTTCTGTTTTCCTTGTTCATCGTAAATGCGCGCGTTAACAGTCGTCAAGCTGTCGTTCTATGAGTTTTAAAGTTGGAGGGCTACTGATCAGTGATTCGCATTTAACGATTGAGTGATTTTTTGAAAAGATATGATAATTTTTTGACAGCCATTGTTATGCAGTCGTGTGCTTCAAACAATGGCTCACTAAGCAAAGACGCGCCATATTTGAACGCACTTTCAACTCGCAATTTTAAATGTCAGTTTGATAGTCGTTATCTTACTTCGATTTACAAAGTAAAGACGGGATCAGTTAAGAAAAACGTCAAACTTTTATTTCCCGTTGCTAACTTTTTCAAAGCCCGTCTCGCTTACTTAAAAATCGCTTTTCACTTCGTATCGGCAACATGTTCCCCTCCGAAAAAGGCGATTTTTCCCAATTTTCGAACGCAGGAAGATAGTCCAAAAACATCGAAAAACTTCCTATTTTTTCGCTGCAATTGTAGATATAGCATTCCTCAGGAAAAGCCCGTTGCTTAAAACATTAAATGGGACTTAAGAAAGTCAGGAAATCGAGTTTTATCAATGCCGTGCAGGCAAATTAGGGTCTTTACTCTCTTATTCTTGGCCATTCAAACTACATTCGTATTCAAATTTTGCCGCTTCGGTGCTCATGAATAAGTAATGATGTCCGGCTATTCTACGCGATGGTTCAATGTTTAAAGTTCCTATGAAGTAAAAAATGATCGGTGTTTATTTGAAAGGCTTTTCAAAGTAAAGAAGAATGGCATTTATATTTTTGGAATATCTTTTTACGTTTTAGAGATATTTACGTTTTTGTATTATGCAAATGAGGGAAGTGATGACGTCATAGATGGCTTTACTACAACAATACAACACTCAATCAAGAATATCTCTAGATACATTAAAGCAGTGTTCTTTAAACTTGGCACCAGAAATGTACATGACAAAAGAAACAAATGACACCCGTTGTGTTATTGCCATGACAACAATTATGTCACTGGTCTGTGTTAATTAAAACTAAAATTCCCACAATTTAACTCAAGGAAGTTCGCGCCAATTGGTACTGCGCATCTGTACTGCGCACGGTATTCGTTAGGCACGCGCGTGTCACGTCATGTATTTCAAGCGCGCGTACCGAGTCGAAACTCAACAAAATATTGAGTTGATGATCTTTGTGTTAACTTGGTGTGCAAATATTTTTG
>JAHPZR010009333.1:10000-17500 GCA_019787425.1 Platygyra sinensis | reverse complement strand
GTCGACTTTCTTGTCTTTCAAGCTCCATACATATTTACTAAGCTCAGTGGAATTTCTGTACCGTTCATTTCTGAAGGAGCATATGCATGTATGGTTTCTTTAACGGGATTTGAATGATGTGTCGCAAAGACCAACGTTTGCTTTGAGAGCGATGTTGTGACTTCTGCTTGATAGATGATATTCTGCTCGTTGCACTTTCCGTCCAGAGGGCAGGACCCTTTGTTGCATGCTCCTTCAGCTTTTGAGTACTGTGGCCGATAAGAACAAAACAGAAACGCAAAACCCACAACACAAACACGAAATTGAAAACAGAAACACAAATCCTACAACACTAAAACAAAATTGAAAACAGAAACACAAATCCTGCAAGACTAAAACAAATGTGAAAACAGAAACACAGAACCCACAACACAAACACAAAAGCCAAAACAGAAACACAGAACCAACAACACTAACGCAAAAGCCAAAACAGAAACACAAATCCCACAACACTAACACAAAAGTCAAAACAGAAACACAAAATCCACGACACTAACGCAGAAGCCAAAACAGAAACACGAAACCCACAAAACTAACACGAAATCCAAAACAGAAATAAAAAATTGCAATACTAACACAAGCCAAAACAGAAACACAAAACCCACAACACTAACACAATATTCCGGCAAAACAAAAAAACAAAACCCACAACTTGACACAAAATTAACACAAAAGACAAAACAAAAACACAAAACCTACACGGCTTAAACAAACTTGAAACACTATAACATGTACATTATATGTGTAATAAAGTGGCTAATGCCATTAAACAGTGCTCAATACACTTTTAAAGTGTAGAGCTTTGAATAAGAAGATATAACGAAGAGACAAAATTCCCTGTTACTCCGAGTTTCGTGCTCACGCACTCATCAGACAGTATTTAATGTCTGATGAGTGCGTGAGCACGAAACAGTATTTAATGTCTGTCGGAGTGCGTGAGCACGAAACTCGGAGTAACAGGGAATTTTGTCTCTTCGTTATATCTTCTAACATGTACATTAAAATGCGTCAAAGAAATGTACCACGAGTTATAATGCACGTGCACAGCCGGGTGACCTCGGAGCTCTTACAAGGTCTCACCTGATTGGAGACCACCCTTGAGGTTTAACAAAAGAACAAACACAGAATCAATGAACCCTAGCCCTAAAACAAAAGCGCTGCGATTCTATCCTCGCCAATGAAATTTAGAGCTTGTAGGAGCTGCGAGGCTACCGGCACAGCCATTGTGCTGCTCGTTAAACCACATGCGTTCGTATATGAACGGGTTGATTAAAATTGTGCCGAGTTTCAAGTAGTTAGTACGCGGCCTGGGCAATGCTAATTTATGAGAGGAATTACGCAAATCATAGTCTGTGTTTCGTTTGTGAAATAGGTTCTGAAATTACACTGGAGTTCGTTCATTTAGAGATTTAAACATCATTAATGCTTTATGCTTAGGGGTTTGGAGCGGATCTGTGTTTAGAGTGTTGCTTCTAACAAATAAACCTTTGCGCCATCGTTTCTCTCTGAGAAAGATGTAACAGAACAGACACTATTAATAGTCTACTTGATTAGCATTGTAAAATGCAAACGGATGTGTTTCACTGTACTTATCAGTTTTAAGTCATATATGAGAGAGATTTGAGAATTGGGGAGAGTTGTAATAATTTAGATTTATACCAAATTATTACTGAAGATTTTACCGAATTTTCAAAATAAAGGATCTACTTACCTACCTTAGTCTGCTGGCAGCCGTATTTTTTACTCTAAGGGTCACTAGGACGAGCGTTTAGTCATCGCGAACGCAAATGCCGTTGGCCATGTAGAGAAGAAGGCGAGACAGGGTGATATGGCCGAGTGGGGAAGAAGGCGAGACGAGAAAAAAAAACGTCTGTTTTTCTTCTCGTGCGTGCTGCGCCCATGTCTCGTCCCATTCTCCTTTAGGCTAAATAGTCTCTCCCTGCTGAAATTTCGAGAGAAAAGGAGACTGCCAGCAGTTTACCTACCTAGGCAATTTATCTATCATGGTCACAGGCTGTTACTTCTCCACCGATCTCGACAGGGTTTCAGTAACAATTCAACCCAGGTCATTGGAAATTCAGTGTGTTTGTCTTTTAACTCCTGAAGTTGAAGGTCAAAAGACTCAAAACCCTTATATACGGTGGCCGATAAGAACAAAACAAAAACGCAAATCCCACAACACTAACACAAAAAGCAAAACAGAAACACAGAGCCCACAACACAAACACAAAAGTGAAAACAGAAACACAAAACCCCCAACACTAACGCAAAAGTCAAAACAGAAGCACAAAACCCACAACACTAACACGAAAGCCAAAACAGAAACACAAAACCCAGAGCAGTGACACAAAAGTGAAAACAGAAACACAAATTCCATAACACTAACACAAAAGTCAAAACAGAAACACAACACCCACAACTCGACACAAAACTTAAAACAGAAACACAAAACCCACAACAGTAGCACAAAACAAAATCACAATCACAAAACGCATAAAACAATACTGAACAAATTTAGACTAGGACACAAAATGCACTGATAACTATCAGAAATAACGTGTAAGCGAAGAAGAGTACTTAGGAGATAAGTGAGACATGGCGTCTTTGGTGAAGTATTGTTTAGTTGCTGTTTTTCTCTTTATCCATTTCTACTCTACCGAGGCTCTACCTACATCTCCTTTTCTGTGTTATTTTGCATCGCTTGAAGATTGCATTCGCTCTTATTGGAGTGTGGGCTACAAGTATACTAGCATTGTCACTTCTCTTGCAACGTATCACGGAATACAAATCAGCCTTCGACAGTTAAAATATCTGATTAACGTTAAGTACAATCTTCGAAGGAGAAGAAGCCAGTCTACAGCTCATGAAGTAAGAAGAGCGTTGTGTTATGAACTAAATGGCCCTGGATGTTTGCTTGGATATCGTGCTATGACAAGATGTCTTAGAACCAGATATAATTTAAGGGTATCTCGTGACACAGTCATGAGACTCCTCAAAGAAATCGATCCTGCTGGAGTATAGCTCAAAGAAGAGCAAGACGTCTTCAAAGACGAATTTACAGATGCCCGGGACCTAACGCTACCTGGCATATTGACGGTTACGACAAACTGACTCGATTCGGATTTGGGATTAGCGGGTGTATTGACGGTTACTCACGGAGAATAATATTCTTGCAAGTTTCATACAGTAATCATGATCCGTCTTTTATTGCTGGCTATTTTATGAACAGTGTTGAACAGCTTGGAGGTTGTCCGAGAACTGTTTTGACTGACTGTGGTACAGAAAATGTTGTTATAGCTGCATTGCAACATGTATTCCATGACAACATTGTCAACAATCAACAAACGTATGGTCACAGGTACGTAGTATCCACTTCTAATCAAAGGATCGAGTCTTGGTGATCCACCTTTAGAAGTCACGTAGTAAATGGTGGTTAGATTTATTTAAAGACCTAACTGTGTCTGGTGCGTTCTGTGACGGAAACATCACACACGTTTATTGTCTTCGATACTGCTTTATGGAAATATTAAAAAAAGAGTTAAACTTTGTAGCAAGTTCTTGGAACGAACATTTAATAAGGGCAAGTAATATGTCTGAATGTCCCAGTGGCATTCCTGACGAGATGTTTTTCCTTCCAGAAAAATCAGGTACTTTTTTTTTGTTTGTTTTTGCTCAGTTTGTTAGATGTTTTTTGTGCTCCATTTGTGAACATTGACGCGATTCACTAAGCCCTCTAAGTTAAGTTCTATGCAAAGCTAAGTATTGTTTCCTAAATATCTACTATTTACACTGAACATTACTTACGAGACTTCCTAATCGTGATGCTCGATAAGAAACATTAAAGCTTGTTTCTAAAAGTATTTAAGCTGACTGCTTTATTTTGATTTCCCCAATAGTATCATTTTGAACTAGGGTCAGGTTTCTTCGAGATATCTTGTTGTAAGAGAAATAATCAGTAGTTTTCTTGTCCAGAATAGTACTGCTAACGGTTAAACGTGTTCTCTTTACTAGGTGGTACTGATATGTTACGGGTTTTATCTCCCGCGAAAGTGTCATGGGCCAAATCGCTTTGCAGAAGACCAGCATCTTTGAGTGGCAAGACTGACTTTGATTCATACGCGGGGTATGTGATGAATAGTCAGGGATATTCAAGACCAAGCACTTGGCAAGAAGCATGAAGACTTTACTTTGACATCGTGCGCGTTGCAGCTCAGACATAAGGGCCTGAGGTAACCACGAGAGGTTATCAAATCAATAATTGACATTATTTTCCATTTCACTAGGTAGTTGCTACTACCACCACACCTTTAGCAGTTCCTCTTCATACTATACGGATGAACTACAAGTACTTATAAGGGGACGTTCCATACGAGTTTTTTTTATCAAGGGCGAGCTTATGCGTTACGCCAGAAATAGCTCCACTTTTCACTCATTTCAGGAGACGAGCTCGAGGCTGCTTTTCTGGAGACGCTTACGCCTTCGGGGTTATCCTGCTAGGTTTTTGCTACCCGTTTTTAGGGAAATAAACTATAGCAAAAGGAAGAAATAGTTCTCCAAGTCTAATCGGTTATCGGGGCAAAGGAGAGTGGTATTAAAATCCACGTTTAATTGCAGTCACGTTGGAATAAAAAAAGTTATTCTTAAGCATTTACCTAACCTTAGCTCTATCCTTAGTTATAAATCTACTAACACGTTAGCACATCTATGTAAATAAAAGATTTTGGGGCTCACGGATTTAACGTTAAATCCGTGAGCCCCAAAAGTAGAAACTACGCGTTACGCAGGATTTTAGTCATATCCTGCAAGTGCTTTTCTGTAGGTGTTTTTCGCTGTTCACACCCAAGTTGGAACGTGATTTGTACTCTATAGATTAGGTATAAAATAAGAAATTCTCTATCCTGACAGGTGAAACCAAGATATGACTGAAATGCCCGGGGGAAGGATACTCCCATATATGGGAAAAATAGGTACCTGCGGCGGAATAGGGTATAGTTTTTGAGGTTCTCGGTTCTTAAAAAGGTATCTTTTTTGACACTTTGGTAACTGTGTTCCTGGTGTGGTCCTCAGATAGGGTAGCTAAATTGTATTATCTAATACTAGAGTGTGAAAACGCTCGCCTAAACGAATGTTTGCGCCTTAAAAAGGGTATCAGTTTTTGCATTCTTAGACCTCATCCAAATTTCGCGGGAGTACCTCCCCCGGGCTGAAATGCCCGGGCGATTTGCGACAGAAGCCCAAGATACAAACAAAATATAACTTCATGCTACAGTAGCCACCAAACATCTTGTGTGAACATATTGATTTGACTCTCAACTCTTTGGTTTTATGTTTTGGAATAGCATTTGTTTATAGGTGTAACAGATTTACTACAGTATGACGGTTAAGCTTAGTCGTTTCTAAAAAAAACAACCTGTATCAGAACCATTTCTCTGCAAGACTAAAAGGTAAACAGTTAAACTTTCATTAACAGTCTATGGTAGCTTAATTGCTACTCTAAATTAAAATGTATTTTAAAAAGTCGAGGTTACTTACCAAGCGGTGTGCTCTTTGAAAAGGTCAAAGTGATAATGCACTTATCAATTGAAATCCCGACCCTCTCCCCCCCCCCCCCCCCCCACCCCGGGCCAAGGTGGGAATTTGACTTGTCATCATTACAAATCTTAACAAACCCCCACCCTACTGGGGCATATTGCCTGGTAAAACCCACACCTTGGTGGGGAAACCTATGTTGTTCCCTGACCGACTATTAACATTTACTTCAAATTTTCTACTTCTTAATAAACAAATCAGTAGCCAAATATGATAACAGACCAAAACATAGATATAACACAGATATGGCAAGGACGCCTGTATGCATCACGGAACCAAAGTACAGGATAGGCAGAACCACTGCCCCACCATAATCAGTTTTATGCACACAATACACAAATGTTTAGAGCACATTTAAACGCTCATACAAGGCTTTTAGCCTTTTCCCTTAATGGGGAAACTCCAACACATGAGCGGTTTGCCGTCCAAAACATTTGTATGCGTTCTACTAGCCGTTTAGGCGAAAGATGCAGTTAAAACGCCTTCTAACAAACACAAGCTCAACTTTATGACCATTTGGGTCGCCAAGTGCTGACACCCGATTGGCTTACATAACTTTTATAAAGGGCCAATAGGAGCAATGCAAACTTGATCCTAAACTGCAAAAATCAGAATATAAAAAGGTTGCCAAACCATCTTTTCAACGGGAACGGAATTGAGAAAACAGCTCTACCTTTCCCTTCAAGCAACATGCAACACTCTCTGTCTTCAAACAACAGCTGAAGAGACTCGCGAAGAGTCGAAACCGCCGGTCCTGTTGTAGCCTATGCAACTGTTGCAGCAACAATGTGCGTGAAAGCGCCAGGCTACCTAAAAGACATGCTTGTAAGAGCAAAACTACAATTTGAAGGCTTTGATAATGCGACGCAACCACAAAAATCACATTGGGAGTCCGTGCGGCCCGTCTTTGCTTTTCCTTTATACGACCTTTCATTTTATACCATTCACGAACCCTGTGTAGGAAGACAAAGCGTGGGGAAATTGATGTTATATTAAATAGACTACATAAAATAGTTTCTTGGAGCCATATTTTATATTTTGGACCCTAAAGCCGCTTTTCCAGCCAATTAACCATCGAAATCCAGCAAGCGACACCAGTGACCAAGTGAAGAAATTACCGTGAGGAAACTAGGCACGAGTGCAAATCCTGAGAAATCCCCCACTCCCACGGGAAAACCGTGCCTTCAAATGCCATAAAAATCCCCCACATTCCCCCACCTTGGCCCGGGGTGGGGGATCGGGATTTCAATTGATAAGTGCATAACTGCATGTAACTGACGCGAGTAAAGGAGGCTGGGAAATTGTTCTCTTTGTCCCAGACTCTCATATTCCTCTTTAACGCATTTTAATGTACATGTTAGAAGATATAACGAAGAGACAAAATTCCCTGTTACTCCGAGTTTCGTGCTCACGCACTCCGACAGACATTAAATACTGTTTCGTGCTCACGCACTCATCAGACATTAAATACTGTCTGATGAGTGCGTGAGCACGAAACTCGGAGTAACAGGGAATTTTGTCTCTTCGTTATATCTTCTTATTCAAAGCTCTACACTTTAAAAGTGTATTGAGCACTGTTTAATGGCATTAGCCACTTTATTACACATATAATGTACATGTTATAGTGTTTCAAGTTTGTTTAAGCCGTGTAGGTTTTGTGTTTTTGTTTTGTCTTTTGTGTTAATTTTGTGTCAAGTTGTGGGTTTTGTTTTTTTGTTTTGCCGGAATATTGTGTTAGTGTTGTGGGTTTTGTGTTTCTGTTTTGGCTTGTGTTAGTATTGCAATTTTTTATTTCTGTTTTGGATTTCGTGTTAGTTTTGTGGGTTTCGTGTTTCTGTTTTGGCTTCTGCGTTAGTGTCGTGGATTTTGTGT
>JAHPZR010009333.1:0-5000 GCA_019787425.1 Platygyra sinensis | reverse complement strand
GATCCTTGTTAAGGACGTTCGCGCCCAAAAGTTCCCACGTACAGATTTTTTTTTTTAAACCTCGACTGCAGGTAGATAATAATAAGATTAGATTAAAAACGTAAAAAAATAGGAGGTCACCGAACTCATTTTGAAGATAAGACGTATCACAGACCATTGCATTTCAAGGATTTCCAGTCACTCCAGGTGATTCTGGCCGGATTCATTATTATCGGCTTGTATTTAAGTTGAAGAAAAATATCTACGTTATGTGTGTTTAACACAGCATATATAGGCCTATTTGATAGATCTTTGCTACTTATGTCATTAAATCAGGTAGAATTAACCTTAAAAAATGCCACTTCTAAGTCCCGCACACCTGTATCCATGGACCAATTCGACCCTATTTGAATAGTATATGAGAAATAATTAAAACTTCCCACGTACAGATTTTTTTTGTTTTTTAGTGTAAGGGAAAGAATCAGAAAAGGAAGTGATCTGCCGAAAACTAAAGTGGGGGTCACCGAGCATCCAACAAAAATATTTGCACACCAAGTTAACACAAAGATCATCAACTCAATATTTTGTTGAGTTTCGACTCGGTACGCGCGCTTGAAATACATGACGTGACACGCGCGTGCCTAACGAATACCGTGCGCAGTACAGATGCGCAGTACCAATTGGCGCGAACTTCCTTGAGTTAAATTGTGGGAATTTTAGTTTTAATTAACACAGACCAGTGACATAATTGTTGTCATGGCAATAACACAACGGGTGTCATTTGTTTCTTTTGTCATGTACATTTCTGGTGCCAAGTTTAAAGAACACTGCTTTAATGTATCTAGAGATATTCTTGATTGAGTGTTGTATTGTTGTAGTAAAGCCATCTATGACGTCATCACTTCCCTCATTTGCATAATACAAAAACGTAAATATCTCTAAAACGTAAAAAGATATTCCAAAAATATAAATGCCATTCTTCTTTACTTTGAAAAGCCTTTCAAATAAACACCGATCATTTTTTACTTCATAGGAACTTTAAACATTGAACCATCGCGTAGAATAGCCGGACATCATTACTTATTCATGAGCACCGAAGCGGCAAAATTTGAATACGAATGTAGTTTGAATGGCCAAGAATAAGAGAGTAAAGACCCTAATTTGCCTGCACGGCATTGATAAAACTCGATTTCCTGACTTTCTTAAGTCCCATTTAATGTTTTAAGCAACGGGCTTTTCCTGAGGAATGCTATATCTACAATTGCAGCGAAAAAATAGGAAGTTTTTCGATGTTTTTGGACTATCTTCCTGCGTTCGAAAATTGGGAAAAATCGCCTTTTTCGGAGGGGAACATGTTGCCGATACGAAGTGAAAAGCGATTTTTAAGTAAGCGAGACGGGCTTTGAAAAAGTTAGCAACGGGAAATAAAAGTTTGACGTTTTTCTTAACTGATCCCGTCTTTACTTTGTAAATCGAAGTAAGATAACGACTATCAAACTGACATTTAAAATTGCGAGTTGAAAGTGCGTTCAAATATGGCGCGTCTTTGCTTAGTGAGCCATTGTTTGAAGCACACGACTGCATAACAATGGCTGTCAAAAAATTATCATATCTTTTCAAAAAATCACTCAATCGTTAAATGCGAATCACTGATCAGTAGCCCTCCAACTTTAAAACTCATAGAACGACAGCTTGACGACTGTTAACGCGCGCATTTACGATGAACAAGGAAAACAGAAGTGCGCTGGATCGGGAGCTCTTTTCAGAGCTCATTGAATCCCCGATCCATCCACTTCTAATTAATATGGTCCGTCCTTATGTCCACTCCTGTGATCCAAAATTTCGTCTTCAAAAGTATACAATGTCCGTTCGAGTAAGCACGATCCAACCCGAGCTGTTTTTATATTTTGCGAACATAGGCGGTAAAAGCCACCGATGGTTTTCAAAGCTTTTCAAATAAGATGAGTCGCCATCGATCGATCAACGGACTTTATTTGAGTTCGTTGCTTTGTGATCGAGCGTATTAACAAGCGGGCAACGAACAACACTTTTGACTCGCGTAAGAATCAAGCGCTCTTTAACTACGCAAACATTAAATAAAGAGGTTTTACAGGCGGTACATATTTGACATGGTAAAAGCCGTCGATAGTTTTCAAAGAAATTGGCTAAACTACAGAATACAGGGCCGCTTTTGAAGAAGTATCAGTCGAGTGGCTCGGTGGCTTGTCAGTCAATTTAAAGAAGTATCGCTCGAGTGGCTCGGCGGATTGTTAGTCAATGCGACTGGCGAGCCAAACAAAACCGAAAACGATATACGAAAAGTTCATTGTTTTGATGCTCCGCCTCCTTGAAGTTAATGAGCAAGGTCATACTCCCTACGGGAAAAAACGCGCGTTAATCTTAACCAATGAGACTCGACTCTTAGCGTTAATTTGAATAATACTAGGTAATATGACAGACCTTAGAACTGCAAGTAAATGTCCCGAGAACAATAGGCATTCTGCGCGATGAACAAATGTTTACTGATCTTATGTATACCCTTGCACCTTGAGAAGCTAGCAAATCTGAGAGAACAAACCTGGGATGTGAAGAACCGAAAATCGGTTTCCTTTGAGGACGAGGCTTTTTCCTTGCAGAGAGCGGTGGATGACTTCCAAATGATTTTAGCCTTGTACTTTAGAACTCTCTCGCCATTTGAAAGTTCACTGGTCTTCAAAGTCAGTATCAAGTCATCTATGAGGCTCTTATAAGTAGTAAAATTGATCTTTTTTGCATAATGCAGGACCAGGTTTAATAGCAAGACACTTTCTTCTTGTTGCATTTCTGGCGTGCGAAGAGCATTGACAACGGTTTCGATGACTAATTCAGAACTAAATTGAATGTCTCTTTCCAGTTTACTGTTTAAGCCTTTGTGAGCTTGGTCGATCCCAATGTAGCTATTGCCGCATTCTTTATAAAGTAATTTACACAAGAAACGTCTCTTGACAGATATCCACAGCCGCCGACCAAGTGAATCACCGTAGATCCAGAGCGTTCCAGACTGCGAGTAATTTTGTGGCTTCTTCCAATTGTAAGACTCTGTTTAAATAAAAATAAGACTGAAAGAAAGCATGTTTAAGTAAACCGAAAGTTCAGTCTATAACAATGAGAAACTGCAGAATGAACAACGTAAAATGACTTATTAAATTCTGCACGCTGAGTAACTTGAAATAGGGTGGCAAGTTTTCCTTATATCTGATAAACTGAATGGTTTCGTGAAACTAAAAGTATTATACGTTATTATTTTCAAATGGTCTGGAAGTGAACTTTCTGTTTATTTTTTTGAATTACTGTTGTCATAGTCCTAATTATTGCTATTATTATTGTAATTTCTCTAGTATTTATATTTCACTGTAATTTACTGTTCATTTCACGCTGAAGTGGCAGAGGCAACTTGTCTGTAAAACTCAGGAGTGTCGTGTTTTTCATAAAATTGATATTTTTTAAAATTGAGGTGAGCGACGTCGCCGTCCGGCATTGCTTTTACAACTGAACTCCTTATTTGTATTGCCTAATGTACCACAGCTAAATATATCATTTCTAACCTTCAAGATAAGGCTTCCACTGTTCATTTTTCCATTGACCGAATCCATCCCATAAGTACCTGCATGTTTCAGAACAGGAGACAAGGTCCTCGACTTTGTCTGTATGAGAAGCAACAGCGTAAACTTATCTCATTGGTATCGTTTGGTTCTTGAGCAGCTTTCATAGTAAAACAACAAAAACGATAACCTAAAGAGATAAGTTGTTTACCATTTACTCTGAAAAACCGATTGCTCGACAATTGTAGTACATGGGACGCATCAAATCCTGAATGGAAATTTCCCCGGGGATGCGCTCGTTCCATTTCCAAAACTTTTTCTCGGAAGATGGGATCAAATGCGATCCAAGCCAAAAGGTCTGGAACTCTGGAACAATTAAAAGCTAGCCAATGGTACGCACATTGTCCATTAGAAAATTCCGTTTGGGGAGTTTGGGAAGTTTGCTCTACCCTTCAAGAAATCCCATCTTCCCGAGAAAATTTCCGTTCGGGGAGACAAAATTAATCTTTCCATTTACATTCCATCCGAAATTTCCGGATTTTTTGGGGTAAATGGCAAACAACCATAGTAAACCTGACAGTTGTTAACCACCTAATACTCAAGTCATAATTTTGGAAATAGTAAAACCTCAAATGGGGTACAAGCCGTTAACGACGGGGGCGTTGGGCTTTTCGGTTTTGCGGATTTGGCCAATTTTTGGTTCGGTTTTTCGGTTTTCGCTCTTAAAAATTGCGGGTTTTCGGTTTTGGCGTTTTGTGCGGTTTGCGGGTTTTCTCCAATTTAGTCTTTGGTTTTCGGTTTTTGTCAACAACAATGACGGTTTTTCGGATTCTTCTGCCCGATACATTTTACGGTTTTTCTGGTTTTGCCAAGGAAGTCACACCTAGCAGTCACACTAAAACTGTAATTCCAAGGCCCACTTACAGTTAAAAGAATGCATGACAAGCCTAGTTTCTTTAGCAGCCGTTATTTGGGTCGTAACTGCTTTCCCGCTTTCCTAGCGCCCTCAAATTGCTAAAACCGCTAAGCTACGCAGGCTCTGCCAAGAAGCCCGGAGGAGGTACGTGGGTTAATTTTTGCTTGGTCTGTGCCACTGGCCTCTCAGAGCCCCTACCCCATTTTAGTCTTTTCTGCTGTCAATTATAGACTCCATCTAATACCCCATTCACACCAACTAAACATGTTTAATTAAACCAGGTTTAGAAAAATGAAAACTATTAAAGAAAAACTGCAACTCAGGCTTTTATGCAGGATTTATATGAACTTAAACATGTTTTTTTAATTTGTGCTGAATTTGAAGTAAAAAAACATCAGTAAGCAGCTTTTATAAAGAAAACAATTTTAAACCGTGTTTAACTAAACGGCTTTTAAACATGTTTAAGCTTTAGTGTGAACGTGGCATTAGTCACTTTTAGGCAATTAATATGTAATTTACGCGAT
>JAHPZR010009332.1:80000-109836 GCA_019787425.1 Platygyra sinensis | reverse complement strand
TCCTATTTGGCTTTTGTCTTTGCTTTTTTCTATGACAACCTTATTGCACTTTGCAAAGCCAATATCTTTGTTCTTCCAATGTTCTCTGATCACCTGGCAGGTCAACTAATGACCAGCAGTCAGTTTGTAGAAGTGTAGGTAGTTATCGTCATCATAATCACTATCACCACCACCATGGATTTATGGTCATAAACTGAGATGAAGCAAAAGCAGTAAATTTTGTCCTGAAACAGTATTTGTAAAGTAATTACTTCACTGCACTGTAGACACAATTGCTGTAAATAAGGTTTTGTTAAATTATTAATTCTGGCTTCCTTCCAGTGCTGAAGAAGAAGAAAATTTTATTGAAGTTGAAAGAGACCCAGCTGTGCATTTTGCAGAGGTATATAATCCTCATTCATTAATAGTTTAGCTTTATAAGACTATGTGTACATAATTAATATAGAGATAACTAAAAGTTTCTTATTTAATATCCATCTAGGTTATCAGCTTCCAACCTTGTTTATTACAGACAGTTCCATCACTTTTCAGACAAATTAGTACTACTGACTATTCTGATTTTATAATATTGGTAAATATTACACAAATACCCAGTCACTTGTAAACAAGTTGTTATCTTTCTGGTATAATGGTTGCCATAACAATGATACAAACCATTCAAGGCACCCTTAATTTTGGCCATAAGTGCCTTTACTTAGAAAACAATGAGGTGAAACGCATTTTTTTATCATTGAATTGTGATAGCATTTCAATCATACAAAATCGCAGGCTACTCTGAACCCTATTGAAGTAACAAAAGTTATAAGTGTAATTAAGAGTCTTAAAGGGCCATTGTCATGCTATTTTGCAACTTTATAAAAAGCTAGAAGGTGCCTTCACATCATTTGAATTCCAAACTAATGATCTACTTTTGTTATTTAAGACTATTTGAAACTGTTTCCTGTCGCCTGTCGCTGTCGGAAATGGATTGAAATTTGAAAAAATTGGCCAATTTTTTCAAGTTTTGATGCCACAAGTTCCAAAAATCCTCAAAAAATTTGTTATGGTTAGCCCTCTCTGATAAAATTCATTTGATATCTTCGCTGTAGCTTTACAGAAGCTTTTTGTTTATGATTAAAGCCTTAAAGTAATGATTTTAGCACAGAATTGACCTAAAACAGCAAAATTTTCGTGACAGTGCCCCTTTAACATTGAATCTTCTACAAGCATCAGCAAGCACAAGTAACAGTTCATGTTTGCTCTTGTCAAATTAACTTTGTGTTTTCTTATGTTTACCAGTTGGTTCAGAGAGGTTTGTTAGGACTGACGTCAGGAAACTCAGGTATCTGAACATCTCCTGAACTATTGTTTGTGATGCAATGCATTATTAGAAATTGAGTGTCAGTGACTTTTAGCTTATTTACATTACAGCAAAAGCCCTCGTAAATGGACACCCTCAGAACTGGCTGCTTGCAAGAATATATAGTTCTCATAAGCAGCCAGTAGAGTTGTAAGGCAAAGATGGCTGCCTACGGGAGCTTGCCCAGCTAACAATAAACATTATGAATACAAAATAGCACCAAATAATTTGTGGTTGTTTTATTGCCTTGTGCAATGCCACGATAATGGTAATAGACAACTGCATGATTTGTGTATAGTACTGTATACTGCAGTGCTGGGACTGGCCCTTAGTTAACTAACAAACTAAAATTAATAATGATAACAACAATAGCAATTGTAGCAATAGCAATTAGCAATAGCAATTATAGAAATAGCAATAACATAATAACAATCATAATAACAATAATGATAATAATATAAATTGACAGCACTGCTGATCACCAAGGGAGGAGAGGAGGGGGCTAATAATTTCGGAAGTGAGGGTGTAGAGCATTTAAAAATTGCCGAGGGCAAGGGAGGTTAAAATATGGATCCTGTCTGTGGTTGGGTATGGCTATTTTCTGAGATCACACCATTGACTCTACATTGACCTCAAAATATTACTGTGACCCAGTAGTGTAATTCAACTCTGAATTTCTGAGTTGTTACTTAAACCTAAGATGGAAAAATAATCTAGAATACCCTCAAAATACGGTTTGGTTCAGGAAAGTGTTATCAACAAAATGAAATAATAATGTACTGTTTAGGGTGTAAGTACAACTAAAGAGAAGCTCCCAGACAACAATAAGTTTATACTTACATCACATTTTCGTGCTGACATAAGTAGTAAAATGATAAAGGTTCTTATTCAAGTTGGATTTTTCCAGATGAGGGAGGAAGAAGAAGACCTCGAAGACCAAGAACGAGAATAAGCATACGAACCAATCAGCGACCAGGAGAGAGAGATGCAGCAAATGCTGCCGCAATTGATGTGTAAGTTGCACTGACTTAGTTGCCAACCTTTGTAAAGCATTACAAGATTTTCATCCTTTTCTTTCAAATTGCGCATAAATTGAAACCTTTCCTGTTTATCAGTAATGCAGTTTGTTCATTTATCAAGTCAATTTTTCATTGATATCCATATTTGGGAATGTGGATCTATATTAGAAAAAATATTTAAAAGATTTTTAGACATCAACATGCCAATGGTTCTTGAATGCCTTGCACTAACATAATTTCTTTTTCTTGTTTGTTTACAGAATTCTTCAAAATCTTTTTGGTGGGTTAGGACCTCCAGGTATTTTTTCTTTAGCATTCATATTATTGTTTGTTCCATTGAGCAAGTGCAGGTTTTAAATCTTCAGACATAACGTAATAGTTATATTTTTAACTTTGTATTATTATTCCAGGTGGCTCAAGTGAGGATGGAGCAGGACCTTCTGGAAACGTAGCATTTCCTTTGTAAGCATTCATGCATATTGCAATCCAGGTTTTCTTCTGTACTCTTCATGAATTTTTACATTGTTCTTTTTTTAAAAGTAATCAGGGTCCGAAATTAACCATTTTAGGTAGGCGCCAACTGACGCAGATGGAAAAGATGGTCGCTAAAAAGTGTCAGTAATTTTTTTCTTTCACATCAAAACACAATGTAAAGTTTTTCAAGACATTTATTCGCTTGAAAATACTCCTTCTCCCTGACGATTGCAAAAGTCAGATTCACTTTTAAAGACATTAAATACAATTTAGCTTACAATTTAGTTGAAATGGAGTTTTCATAAAAAAGATAGCTCTCTTAGTTTGGAGACTGATCATTACATCATTTTCTTCCAACATGTCATAAATAAGAAGCCGTCCACAATCCACGCACAAGCAAACATCCATGATGATGGCAATTAGCCTCAAAATTCTGGTCGCCAACACTCAATTTTCAGTCCATTAGCGACCAGCTGGTCACAATTTTGGACCCTGTACTTTATGAGCCAGAGATGTTGAGTCCACTTTGTTGCCAACTGCTTTTGAGTTATTTCTCCTCTTTATTGTCTTACAATACAGTAATTTGCTACGTCTCCATGGGAACCCTGCAGATTATGTCTGGGGTACAGAGGGGTTGGATACGATAATAACGCAGGTGAGAGATTAATTCCCACAAAATAACTTAGGTACAACAATGAGTGGACTTTCGGTCAGATTGACAACCAGGTAGGGTAATGTGACAGGAACCTTCAATATTGCTATTTTACAAGCATATCCATTTATACTAGTACGGGTATTATAAGATACATGTAGCAAGAGCACATCATTTACATGTATGCTATATGGACCTGCTCACAGTAAAACAGTTTCATTTGAAAGTGGCATATCAAAAATGTTTCCTTTTGTTGGCAAAAATCACCATCTGGCTATGCTGCTTGCTATTTGCCTCGCACTTTAGAAAAAGATGGCAAAAGTACTTCGTCAAAACTCTGTGACAACTGTGTATACCAAGAGAATGAAATCGTATAAAAATGTGTCTTGCAGAATACATGTACATGCATAATATCAGTGTTCTTATAGACCAATGTGTTTGCCATGTACAATAAAGCAAGAAAACAGCATACTGAAGAGTGATTTCTAGTATACACCCAGAGTGTTTTCAAATCAATCCATTTTTGGTGAACAAACTACTGGACTAAGTGTGGTCAGGAAGTAACACATGTTTGAAGGGAAGCATTTTAAAATGAAAATACATTAGATTTGATTGAGCCTCAGCTCATGAATTAGACTGGTGCAAGGGCTGAGTATGTTTAAATTCTTTATTAATAATGTGTCAATGTGCCATCTAATTGGTCCCCAGCTTTTAAATCAAATGGAAGGTGCTGGACCTCCCCCTGCCGATGCTGATAAAATAGAAGGCCTTCCAAAAGTAAAAACCTCACAAGAATTAGTAGGTAAGTTGATTGCATTTTGTATCACTAGAACTAACAGCATTTAGTATCACCCAACTAGTGGACTAATGCAAATCCTGCATTCTAATTGGCTAAGCTACTAGAGGGCTATTAGTAATAGTCCATGAGTAGCGAATTTCGCCAGTTTTTCTTTTTATTTCCAAATAAACATTTCTTCAACGTGCATTTGCTAACTCTATGATTGCCTTTTCTGTCGGACTAGTTGGATGATACTAAGACAATTAGACCCTTGGCCCTGAAGGGCCAAGGGTCAGTAGCGCACTCGGCTTCGCCTCATGGGCTATTATTACATGTAAGTAGCATGACACCTCTGTATATGGACACTTCTTGTGAAGACAATAATTTTGTTAATGGTCTCAGCTTCATACAAACTATGTCTTAACATTTTTTTATTGCTTATAAGTAGACACCTCTCTTAATGTGTACTCTCACCCCATAGACATCTGTCTCAAACCTTGGATTTGAGTAGGTCAAAAACTTTTGCTTACTCATGCCTTCTGATTAATTTTCTCTTGTTTCGCTGAAAAATTTGAGTTGTTTCAGCCTTAGCTTACAGGCTTGCAAAAAATGTCAAAGTTAAGCAAATGCCAGAAAAGTCAGTGTAAATGGTGGTACACTTCACATAGTTCTTTGATCATCAAAAGAAGAGTATTAACTAAAGATTATGTCTGGCAAAACAAATCATGGGACTAGAACTGGAAAATGTTAGACATGTATTCAGAAATCTTCAGAACATTTTTGGAAATTTCAGTTACATGTGGATCTTCTTTGACAATCATAGCATTCCCAGGATAAAAATCTCTCTCAGGAAAATGTTGGTAGGGATATTTCTGGTCTCTGGAATCAATGTCTCACTTGTTACTTGTGTAATAACAAACCTGGTACTCTTATGATCCTTAGAATGTTCAGACTTATAAATGACCATGCAGCTAAAGCTACAGTGTTAAAGACCTTAACTTGTCACCTAAAATTTATGCTGTATGCATGGTCTCAGTGCAGTGTTGCTCAGACAAGGTTGATGAGAAATCATGTAGACTTTGCTTCCTTTCTTTTTAGCTGCTTCTGCTGATTGTGCAGTTTGCCAAGACAAGTTGACATTAGGAGAAGAAGTTAGACAATTACCCTGTAGGCACTTATTCCATTTTGACTGTATAAAACCTTGGTTAAAAATGGTAAGTATACAACTACACTAAAATAATATTACCTTAAGCTTACTTAATTGTTTGGATGTTAACTCCAGGTTATGTAGCATTTGTTGTATCTAACTTTTACAGTGCCCCTCTCTACCCTGGGCCAGGGGTTTCGAAAGCCGGTTAACGCTAACCCAGGATTAAACATTAACTTAAGCATGATTTTTTTCTTGTTTGAAAATGTTTTTTACCCTCTAACGTTTGGTTTAGTTTGAGATTACCACAGCTCAAAACTGAGGGGCAAACGATATAAACAGATTACGTAACCAAAAAGTTACAAAACTGAAATCAAAATTCTTGCTAACCCTGGGTTAGCCTAATCGGGCTTTGAACAACCTGGCCCAGGTTGATATCTGTTACCACTATATAACTTTGCCAAAATGATGCACATGGCTTCTTGGTAGGTACTGGGTACTAAGCAAGTTTTCAGGAAAACATTATGAGATTGACCTGTGATGGGTTAGTTTCTCATGCATGAGAAGTAGAAATGCATTCCAGGTCAGTGCACACTAAAGCCTGTCAGTAAGGCTATTGAGCTCAAGGTTTCACATAACATTATTCTGAACATTGTCATTTCCTTGTGTCAAAATTTGTTCATATCTTGAAAGCTCAGAAAACTGGAAAATTAAAAGGTTTATTACTACAACTCATGGCATAGACTAAACAAGATTGATTTTTTTTTGTGATTACTTGCAGCATGATTCTTGCCCTGTTTGCCGCCTCAGTCTCACTAACACTCAGACAAGAGGGTCATGAAACCGTCAATCAAGTACATTATTGATTTCCTGAAGAACATTAAAGCTGATTTTCTCCGGAAACTGTAGAAAAGCTTAAACTCTTTAGGTGGCATAAAGATTTAAGTTATTGAGTGTGTTTCATGATAAAGGAAAATGTGGGTTGCTGTGAATAATTATTAGTTATCAACAATACTGTACTTTAGATTGAAAACTATGTAATTTTTCAGTGGAGTTATTTCTTTGATCATCACAATTTCTGCTTTTGTTTGTAACTGAGTGTAAATAAAGAAAAGAAAATTAGTGATTAGAAATAACTTCTGGTATCTCTGAAAATAGCACTATGTATAATGTACATTTTATCTTTTATCTGATATATTTGAACTTCTAAAACATGTAAATGTTTAACCACTTTTAGCTTGTTGCTTCTTTTCTTCCTTATAGAAGGCAAACTGTCTGAAGATGAGCCTTTTTTTCAGTTTTGCCTCAACATTTAAACATTTTCTCTCCAACAAAGTGATGGTGTGCCTTAGTTACACCCATCAGAATAATTATTATATTGCTTGTAAAATCTGCACTTGTTGAAACAATGATTACAAGAACATTCTATCCTTGTAGTTAGTGTTAAAGAAGTGTGATTTTATACAATCCATCATTAAGTACTGTAAGTGCCCTTTTAGGGGTTCGTATTCCTTTTTACGAACAATTCTGACAAATTTTGGAGAACATTGCTGTTTGATGCTCCAAGAAGTTTATTACCTTCTACTGTAATGTTGTGTTGAAGTTAGACAGGATTGAAGGCTTTCTAGTTTAAAAATAATTTTAAAATTATTGTACAACCCAGCAACTTGACTATTGTCTGTTACGATTGGTTTGTAACATCAAGCACTATTTTGCTTGAGTTAAATCTACACATGGCCTTCAAGACATTAGTCTAGAGTGTGTATGTGGCTTTATTAAATCCATTTTGAAATCACTGGTTATCCTTGCAGTGTGATTGGCTCTCAGCAGTGCGATTCATTCATGAATTGCACTATCTTTTGCTCTAAATTGCATCTTTTCCTCAGCCAATGAGAGTGGGACAGTAAAACAAAACAACCAATCAAATTTTAAGGCTTTTTTAAACTAACCAATCACACTGCAGGGAAATGAAAGACAAAAAAGCATTGTTTGGCAATTTGGCTATAGTGCGATTTAAAAATGGAATTAATGAAGTGGTAATTGAACTTTGGGTTGTGCAATTTTGGTCTGAAATCATACTTGTGATGTCAAATCAAACTTGTGCTGCACGCTCGTTCGATTTTGAAATCACATGTATGATTTCAGACCAAATTGCACTCCACTCGAATCAATTACATGTACCATTATGTATACCACTTCAAATGTTTGGAGGAAATAGGAATTAACTGATTTATTGGAGAAGTGCATTTTTGCAGCTATTCAGCAGAAAAAGAAGTAATGTCCACAGTGACTCAATTTACTAGGAGTTATTTATCAATATTCATCACCATTCTATCAGCTATGGCAAATCAACTTGAGTTTAGATTTTCGTTTTGCTTTGTCCCACTTACAAAGTCCCATATCAAGGAGTGCTCCTCAAATTTCAGAAACCTAAAAGTTGCACAGTTGAACGTAATGGTGGCACCTTGATGGAAGCAGGAAAAGAAACTGCCAAAATAAATTTTTCATTTACATTATAGTACATCTGAAGTAACTGTTTAGCCTAAATTGTGGACAATAGCTTTGCTCCCTCCCTCATAATTCACTAAATATGGATACCTATTATCTTGGGGCTGATTTCATTTGAGTTTCATTATTTCATATCAGAACTGGGCTAAAACTTGAACCAAAGGTTATAAAAATTAAAGAACAAAGTTTATCAAAGGACCAGGCAGAGGTGATACATGCCATTTAACAAATTGACGTCAGTTTTTTATGCGTCTGTCCTGTTATTGATCATGAATTTCGTCATCACATTGTCAAAGTAGCTGTGGATCCACGAGGCGATAGCCGAGTGGATCCGCAGACTACTTTGACAATGTGATGACCAAATTCATTATCAATAACAGGACAGACGCATTAAAAACTGACATCAATTTGTTTTTTACGATAACAAATTGTCGAATTGCCGGCTCGCGCTCGCTGACGCGTCGCATGAATTTTAAATTCATGTGTATGTCCGCATACGGACAATAAAAATTAGCCAATGAGCACGCGTGAATTTCTGCAGTTATCGTAAAAATCTCCTTTTAGGATGAAATTTTTCCAGATTAACCCTTTCAGTGCCAAGGACGTACTTATAGATTTTACTCCGTCTAACGCCAGACGATTTTACTCGTCAAAGGGAAACCCCTTGGCAGTTAAGGGGTTAAGGGTACTACCCAGCAACTCTGAAAGACAATGAAATTGAATCAGCTTTGTGATTTTTCTCTAAGAGTTTGACTTCCCTCTGGTTTTTTTGTACAAAATTTCTCAAAACATCCCTAAAGCACTGGAAGGACTTCTAATTTTTTTCATAAATTAGGGCAAATTATGAATGTGCATGCAATTAAGGATTTACACTATGAGCCTGTAGGTGAGTGCAATTGAAAAGAATTTTCAGATATGAGTATTATCCTTATTGCTCATTTTTTCATGATTACTTCTCATTTATTGTATGGCTGAGAAAATTGTGAACAATTGCTCATTAATTTGCACTGAAGTGCAAAATAAGAATTAATGTTAAATTGGTCAGCTCTCAGCCAATCACAATGAATATGTTTCCCTAAATAGTTTTTAAGGGTTTGTCACCTTCAAAGGATCAAATTAACTTACAATTAACTTTCAAGTGTGGTCTGGGATCTGATTTTGACAAAGAACTTGTTCATTGTAAAAATCCAGACAGTAAACACAATAAAACAACCATGAATATAATCAGGAAATAATATTTTATTTATATCAACATTAAACAAATATTAAGACTAAGAAGTATCTTGAATAATCAGCTTTGTAACAGAAATTACTACCCTCAAAGACTTGACCGTGTTTATTATTAGTGTTCATAACTGAATTACTATTCACAGATTGTAGCATTCTCAAATGTTGATATTGACAGTATTAGCTAAACTAATCATTAATTTTGTTTGGTCAACTCTTAGTTAATCTCGGCTGTTAACCCTTCTATTCAAAAGGTGATGTCTATATTTGTTACAGTGGGGTTGCAACCAAAATAAGCTATATTCTAGTTGGCTTTACTTGTGTCACAATGAGTACAAAACCACTTGTAAGAAAATCTGTTTCAACAGCACATTGCAAAGTCATTTTCATATTAAAAGTTTTGTACAACCTTGTTTTGAAATGATGGAAAAGGCAACTTGGAAATTGCTGAAAGAGTTCAACATTGTTAAAAATAAATGATGCCTGGGTGAAATTTAAACATCTTGAGGATAGTTCTCGGCTTCATGGTACTTTGCTACTGAATTCCAACTGTAACTCACTCAATTTCTCGTACCATTGGAGCAGACATAAATTCAGCACTGAAATTGGTGTTATTTTACAATATGAACACAACTTTAATAACTAATTCACATATCAGTCTATACATACAGTTTCACAAGCCATTCCAGAAGAATTTTTATCTGTGCCTGTCATCATGGCTTGAATTAAGCCTGGGTTATTGCAGATTTGGGAAGTGTTTTTGCTTTGAGATTTACTTTCTACAATCAAGTGTGAACTTGCACCATTGGAACAGCCTGAAATGCAAGCTGTTTGATGTTGATTGCCATGAAGTGATGAGCCTCTGCTTTCTACTTCCATTGGTGAAGTTGAGCTACAAGGAGCTCTAGATGGTTTAATCTCTGGGATGTGGTTTTTAAGTTCAGAACTCAAACCTCTGTTAAGTGCTGGGGAAACCGGCCTGGTAAACTGAGTGATGCTTGGAGTATTTGTGTGAAGACCAATGGGAAGCTTTGCAGTTTCTGTGGATGCATCTGAGCTATTATAATTAAATGCATCTACCACCAATAAATTCTCTAGACTAAATGATTCCAAGATGTGACCATGAACATACCAACGAAGTCGATCACTTCTTCTTTCTTTAGTAGCAATATTTTGTATTCGCTTCTCTAGCTGTCGTTTAGATATAGGACTTTTTTCATCAACTTCTTCATCCGTCACAGTTCGTCCCAAACATTTTGCTGTCCACTGCTTTCTGAACTGGCTCATGATCTTGTTAAGACCTGCTGTGTTTCCATGAACTAACTTAATAAGATCAGGCATGGCTGTGGATTACAAAGTCATTAACTGTCAGTTACCCAATGGGAAAGACCAACAACTAAAAATTAAATTATTTCTTAATGATACACTGGCATATGCAGCTGTAGTGGGCAAGAGAGAGTGCATGGGAATTGAAAAGCGTAACATTTGAAGAACAATCTAGTTCTGTGAGTTTTCATTTCATTAAAAATTACCTTCATCTGGTACATAGAGGGCTCCACTGGTATTTGTACTACTAGATGTATCACCAGGAACCACCTCATTACTCCTGCTGCTGGTAGATGAGCTCTCAACATTAATTGGCTCATCAATGAGTAAGCAGGCAGCAAATTGTTTAAGTGTAAGGTTCAATGTCGCATCCTCTAACCACAGACAACCCAGTGTCACAGGCTTCATGGGTTTGCACTTCCTTTTCATCTCTGCTTCCCAGGCTTTGGCTTTTGCAAGCTGTTGATCTTTTTTACTTTTGCAGTTGTTATCCTGTGAAGAAAAGGTATCTATCAGATATAAACCGAGTGGAAAGCTTAATTTAACTTTTTTTATTCTTTCAAACATATCTTTTTATCCTTGTAAAAATTAGTTGTAAACCTTGAGTGAATATTACGGACACAACAAAAGAAGTTGGTCATAATTTCGAGATTACCTCCTGAGTGATGTCTTCTTCATTGTTAATTGCTGGTCATTTGCAGTTGCTGGTCAAAAGAGCTGATTGCCAGCTACTAATGACAGGCATGAAAGACTATTAAAATGAGTAGCTGAACAGAGATTGAAATTCCTATCTTGGTGTCTTACTATGTTTCTTGAGTAATTATATTTTTACGATCAAAATATTTGAATCATGTGTATTGCTGGCATCTGCAATCAACTATCGATCAATAACCTTGATCAACACACTCAATTGACATCTTGATCAATACTTGATTGACATCCCAATTAATTCTTGGTTGACACTGGATCAACACTTGATCAAAAGTCAGTCAATAGTCAGCTGAGAGTCCACCAACTCATATGCATTGATCTAAAATTAGTCAACTGTTGACTGATTGTTGATAGAGGGTATTGGTCGAGGGTATCGACCGACACTTGACTGAGGATGCCTTTAGTACACATGATCCAAATAATTTTTTAATATCCCAAGGCTAACACAAAACAGATCTTAAAACAGTTTTGAGGGCCTCCAGTAAACTTGTTAAGAAATATTCCCCATTTCAAAGACAAGGCTGGCTAGATAAAGCAATGTGATGCAATATGAACATTTCACAACCCAGTAGCCATACACAAGACATTAATTTGTTAATTTCCAAAAATTATGTGGTTATATCTATACTTTGTTCTCTTCATTTTCTCCACAATCATCTTCCTCTCCATCCTCCACTCCCTCATCATCAGATAAGTAGCCATGAGGAACAAAGAATCCATCATCATCGTCATTATTGTCATCATCACCATCAGCTTCATCTTCTCCCTAAGAACCAACATTACACCTGTTGTTGACCATTAACAAAGCAAATAACTGGCAATTCTGACTTCATTAAGGGCTTATTTCATCTAACAATGAAGTCACAACTTAATAGTACCACAATCATAATGGCAGGATAAATTTACAGTTTTTCTTAAAATTACAGAATATATTTCATGACCTTCAAATGCTACTAAAGATGAATCCTGTTAGAATTTTGATATACCAAACATGGGCAATTGTATTGCTGCAAGGGATTTTTTTCTCAATTTGAGGTAACATGATGTTGATCATAATGTACCTCACTGTTTGACAGACTCTCCCCAGGTTCTTCCTCTTCCCATTCATCATCACTGTCCACCTCATAATCGAGTAAGTCCTGAAAGGTAGAAAAAAATAACATTGTTGGATAAAATGGTACATGCACACAGTGAGAATTAGATTGGAAAGAGAGTTAAATTGCCTTGTTTTTCTATTAGTACTAAGTTAGATTATACACTACTGTTAACACATTTCAAAACTGGTTCATGTTGCAGTGACATACAAACTATTATGAAAAAGAAAAAAAAAACAGATGGAACATAATGGTGGATGTATTCGGTGCTTTAATGCAATTTTGACATTTTCTTAACTCGTTAATTGGCTCATCACATAGAGGCAAATTTAAAAAATAATTACATTAGTGACCAGCCTTGTTCCCAGGGTCTTTCTTCTTCCTGTCCCATGGAGGAGGAATAAGGAAGCCCTTTGGAATTAGTTGAACTGTGATGGTGCTCTGAAAGGTGTTTATAATTTTATTTCTCTGTTTTCTGTTTGGTTTCTCAAATATTCAAGACATGTTTCCAAGCACCACAAGTTTGTCAAGTGGCTAATTTCTCTTCAAAAATCCTCTCAGTATACAGAAATACATATATCTTCTAAGGCGTTTTGTTGTGTGGTATCGCCGAGTATTTATACAAGTTGTACCGTATTTTGGCAAGCCCATAGGGCGAAGCAAATTCAAACAACAAGTAAAAATTCTCAGCGATACTACACAACAAAATGTCTAATAAGAGATATTTATTTATGGGAAGCACGTGACAGAAGTGTGCGAAGTGGAATGGAATTGGCACAGGAATTCTAGCTAACTAAACTGCTTTTCTTTGTTTGCTTTTTCAAATAAACTTGAATCAATATTCGCCAGCCATTCCGACTCTTTGTCATCAGAAAAATAATTTCAATTGTCCGTCATTTTTTGTAACTTAAATCCTATTAATGTTGCTTACGCGTTATGTGAGAACTAATCTAACCAGTCCTCTGGAGTACAAATACTGCTGATATTTGTACTCGCTTGGGCGTTACTTGTACTCTACGAAGTGCAGTTGGATAATATGAAACAATGTTCCACACATTTGCTGTACCACATAAATAAAAAGGTTACTGTACCGTGTCCTTTTTGAACGGGTTCTTTGGAGATATTCGCTTGCTCCTCTTTCTCCATGTACCATAATAAGCTGGCCTGTAGTTTTTGTGGAACTGAAGCAGCTTGCACTTCAGGCCCGCAGAAAAAGATAGATTGTTCTTTTTCTCAATGATTTCAACACTTGAATTACTGTTCTCATCATCAATAACTATAGCCCCTTCAGGCATCTTCTCATCCAAGTCACATCTGGGTTGTTCTTCAATGATAGTAAGTCTTCTTTTTGTGTATTTAGTTATTGGTTTTCTGTTCTCTAGCTCCTTCAGATATGACTTGTAGCCCTCCTGTAAAGAATAAGTCCAAAGACAAAATATTCTGTTTGTCCAATATGGTCTCAAGTCTCATTGTTGCTGTTGCATTCAACTGTCTTGTAAAGCAGTGAATGCATTTATAATGGTTGAATTTGATTTCACTGTGAGGTAATATTATGCCAGATGTTGCTAGACAGGATTGACAACATTCTTTTTCAGAAGAAGTGTGACATTGTGAAAATGTGGGCTGTCAAAGCAAAACTGATCTTTTTTTATTACCCAGGAAAAGCTTTGTCTTTCTGATCCAAAACATGCAGTCTTCAATGAACCTAATGACAGCTGAGGTTATGCAGTAACATTTTGCAGTCAATAATTTGTGGATTTATGAGTGACAGTTGCAACACAATCAACTGTAAAATAATTTAATTGATATCTCACACTCTCAACCTGAATCTGCTGCAAATATAGTTGATTGATTGATTGATGAATTTTGGCAGGAACCTCTTACCTGGTGTTGCAGTCCGTCATCTAAGAGTCTTTTTGTTTCAACTGATAATTGTTTACGTATCACTGGAGCAAGGCTCATTCCCTTTTTGGGCTCAAATGGCTTGAATCGATGAACAAATGGCTCGAATTGAATGCTGGTCTCTGTTGATGTGGTCTGAAACAACATCCAATAGCACAAGTATAATTTGCATTATAGTTTTTTATCTGGTCTGTAAATCTATAAATTATGCATGTTAAAAATAGCTAACCTCCACCACCCCCTCCCCCCCCCCCAACCCCTTCACAGAACTTAGCAAATTGAACTCTTAATTAGCAGATTTTGGCAAGTGATTTCCTAGCAGTATAATCCCACAAAACTATGCAGTAACTGTGTCTGTCACCCTCCTTTGTTAATTTCTGATCAAGCAAGGACAAAAACGTTTACTCCCAAGCACATGGTGAGTATTTTTGTCAGTCTGAGTTGGAGAAATATTGTCAGCTTCATGTAGAGCTTACTACATGAAGGCTGTGGTGAGAAAAATTACAAAGAGCCCAAAGGTCCTAACCATGAAATCCTGGGTGCCCACCACTTAAATTAATATTAAACTTGCATGAAAAAATAAAGTCATGTTTTCCCAGTCATTTAAAGGCAAAGTTAGTTAGGCACTCGAGCACTTATACAGCACAGCTTTAAGCATTGTTCTCTGGTAGTAACGTGGTAAAAGTAAATAAATGTTACCTTTGGTGGTAAAGTAGAGGTCTTGGTAAAGAAACTGACAAAATTTTCTTTGGTCTTTAGTCGTTTTCTTTCCTGATGGAAAGAAAATAATAATTTACAGCAATCAAACATAAGACCAACATTAGGAATGAAGCCGAAAAAAGTATCAAATAGATTATAGCAAGCCGATTTTCACAGCTGGTTTTTATTACCAGTAAAACAAGATACTAAATAATTTTATTTCAAATGCATGCTTTCCCTCATTTTCATCTTGACAGCTTTGAACAACCAATAGTATACCTGCTCTTCCTCTATGTTCCTCTTTTCTTCTTCTCGTTTTCTTTTTTCTTCTATTTTTGCACTAAAAACAAACAACAAAATGTGACAAATAATATGCAAAATTGTTACATGGCTTACATTTGTAGTGAATCACATGTGCTCCGATTGTTCTTTTTCTAGGGCATTTTTCTTTCATAATGCCCAATAGCCCATTAAAGGCCTGAAAAAACAAGGCAAAAAGCTATTTGAACATTTGGTCTTTATGGGAAAATCTCAAATCTTAGCCTTGTGATATTGACCTCCCTATTGCTGGGTCAATACAGCTTGATTTTGTTCAGGATTTTTCCACAAAGACCTCACCGATATTTATCGTGTTTTAAATAAAGTCCTTATTTATTGATTCACTTGTGGTTAATAAATTGTTGTCTTTTTATTTTACTTTATGCATATTTGCCAACCAATGAATCACCCAGTCACTTCCTTTGGTAAGAATAAAGATCGAAGAATAGTCAATCAGAACAAGTTGCCCTTTAGTCTTGGTCCACCCCATCCCTCTTGGCACCTTGATTACATAAAACACCCTAATGCAAAACAGGCACAGGCTAGTTGTCCTTGTAGACTCTCAACAGACAAAATTCATGTAAGAGGTTCTCCCGGAACTAGCTTTAATAATAGCCTTTGGCTATTAAATGATCAACCCTCTTTAAATAAAGTCTTCACTTACTTACATGTACTTGCAGACTGAGCCTTAAGGTCGGCTGGGTAAAGCGGCATATTTTGAGGGTACATTATGTACACAAACCTCACTTGCACCACTTCTCATTTGTTATGCCAAATTGTCTTATTAACTGTATTTTTGTGTGCCACTGGCAAACTATGCAGGACTTCTATTCTGCCCTGCAATTTAACAGTCTATCAAACATGAAAGAAGGCATTCAACCACATTTCCAAAAAGGGTGAGTTGAAAAAATGACACACAACAGACAATTTTTTGAGAAACTTCAAGGTGTTTGGAAATCTTGTCAAATATGGTCCTGAATGCTTCATATACATTATATTCTCTCAAACAAAACTAAATCTAAAGAGAAGACATAGAAATAAAATAATTATTGTAAAACTGTATGCTCATTAAGTTCAGATCTCCAACCACCATCACATTTATGCAATGTAGTTTAAATTTTTTAACTTGATGAGTTATTAAATAATTGAGTTTTAGAAAACTTCATTTACATACTGACGTGTTTTTACTGAACCACCCTGCTATCAGAGCCTACATGCATGGGAAAGACTCTTTAACCAAAACACCTTTTGGAAAGCACTGCAAAAATCGGTTTAATGACCATAACCCAGAAGTTATGGCTGCACCAAGTTCACTTGTTTGAATGTATTTTTTTCCTGCTTACTGGGAAAATTAAAATAATCTCAGTCTGCTCACAAAATGGTAATGCATACATATATAGTTTTCTGTAGTCTGTTTTTATGTCCCTTAACAACCATACTTTTTTTCCTCTTCCCGTTTTCTTTTTTCCTCATCTCTCTTTTCTTTCTTTTCAAGTCGTTCTTTTTCTTCTTTTTCCTTCTTTTCTACTCTCTCTTTCTCTTTTCTTTCTTTTTCAGCTTGCTTTTCTTGTCTTTCCTGGTCACGCTTTCTTTTGGCTTCTAGCCTTTCCCTTTCCTTGACTGCCTTTGCCTCCTGTTTTTCTTTCAGTTTCTCTTCTTTTAATCTTTGCTTTTCCTGCCTTTCTTTTTCCTACAATCAAAAGTGAAAAATTCTTGTAACGTTTGAACCTTTGACTGAGAGACAACCATGCATTTCTTTTTTAAATCGCTCTGAATACAAAAGTTTTTTTCAATCAGCCTTTAAGTGTATAGTTTCAGAAGTGTTAAACACAGAGCAATCCTATATAACAAGGCTGAGGTGCTCAGCATGTCAATCACAAATCCCAATGGACGGCAATGCTCCCATTTGATTGGCTTATTCACTCAAGTCTAGCAAGTTGCCACAGGATTCTGTTTTTCTGCCAGTCTTCTGTAGTTGAGAAATAAATTTGAATACTAAAGTTCGTAAAAAGTACAGACTGCAAAGGTAACATTTTATCCACGGTAATATGGTTATTCTTCAGCCAGTTATCTAAAAGAGCTTCCGTAAGGTCAACATTAGCTGCTGTTGTACTCTTGCAGCTAAAATTCAGTCGACCTTTTACGAATGTAATCAGTTGTTTTATGGCATTCAGCCCTGAGTCTTCCATTTCCTTTCTAACATCAATATTCAGGTGAAATCTCACTTTGCCGTTTTTCAAGTTCTGTTGTTTCTTTGTAGTACTTGTTGTTTCCAATTTCTTTGCGCTGTATATGGAACAGTTTGAGAAATAACTCAGTGCTGTTCAATTTGCATTTTGTTTGCACCATCACAACGCTCATAAACCTGAATAATTTTAAATATCCCACCAAAATCCGTCTGTATTCACAGGCTAACCAAAATCACCTCTTACGAGATTTCGTTTCATTCTCTGCATGCTGAGATAAATGGAAACAGATAGCTTGCGGGCATCAGCTTTGTTATTTTAGTTAGCGGCGAAATTTGAATGTTCCTTATGCAGCGACGAAGATAATTCATCACTTCTGGTCTGCCAAAGCCAAATATTCATCTATAGTGTTAATGTAAGTTTTATTTTCACTGTATTTTTATTATTTAGCTTATATTATTCTATGTAAATGACTCTTGTTGGTTTGAGGAAAAAAACGCTATTTCTCCACGACTTCTATGTTATGCGACAGTTATTCTGGCTTTCCACCATTGCACAGGAAAGCCAACAAAGTGCTACAAGGGGGCATGTCCTTGCCTTTTATAGGATTGCTCCGTGTTTAAGCAATAGTGCAAAAATCTGTCAGAATAAATGGTGTCACAATTTTACCCGTTCTTCCTTTCTCTTTAGCTTTTCAGCACTTTTTAGGACTGGAGTCTTTCTGTAGCCCTAATGAAACACAACATGTAAAATGAATAAATTATTATTTTAAAAGATGTGATTTCATTATTTTACTACATTTTGTACAAGCTGGACTAGAAACATAGATACTGGAGTGTTGTGTGCATAATTCAAGGTGGCTTAATATATATAATTATACAAAAAAATTTTTTTACAAATTGTTACAAGCATTTTCAGGGCTTAAGACTAACGGTAGCCAACTAGTCACAGACTAGTCAAAATTCCATCTTGGCTAGTGGTTTCGTTCTTCACTAGCCATTTTGGCTAGTGAAAATTTGTGAGCACTGTGGCCCAGAAGAAATTATTTCAAATTTTTTGCAAAACAAAATTGAGTTGAAGTGTGCAGAATTTCAAACATTGGCTGTAATAAACTTCATATATAATCTATTGGTCCAAACAAGAACTTTAAATTACTAAGATGCAAAAGAATGATTGACTTTTTTGTTTGTTTTTCCCATAGTAAAAAGCAATGAATGACCTAGCGCTTGCAGTTAATGATTAGTCATGCATGAAATCATGCAGAACTTTGGGAATCATGTTTCATGAGCACAGCAACTGGAGGTCACATATGCTTTGAAAAAATTAAAAAATTCACAGTTGCTCGAAAATTTGAACAATGCCTATATAATATTGATGCCTATGTTGGCAACTCGAAAATAATGTTAAGATAGGACAAGTTATTGTGTTCATGAGAAATCATGAAAGGAATGTTCTTCGACAGCGAGTTGCAAAGTTCTGTGAGAATTTCTCACGGAAGGCGAAAACCTTTAGTTTTCATTGTTGTGCAACGCCTATAATTACACTGATGCCTATGTTCGCAATGTATAGAGTTAATGTGGAACGAATTGTTTTGTTCATGAAAATTGTGAATCAGTAATTTGAAAGAAAAGAATGTTTTTGGCAGCACCAGCCCCAAAGTTTTGATGGGGGTTCTGAAAGAATCAAGGGAGTGAAAACTTTTACTTGTCAGTTGTTCATTCAAAGCATACTGCAAGCTACACAGGCTAGCAGTTACTTGACTTGCTGCGATAATGAATATTAGAGTAGCCAGATAGTTTAAGATTTGTTGTGGCTAGTGAATCAAACCTGTCACTAGCCACTGGGCTAGCAAGCTGAAAAGTTAGTCTCAAGCTCTAGTATAAATCTCCAATATTAAGGTGGCCGAACACAGTTTTCGCCCATACGCAGTTGCTTGAAAAATTGAGACCAATTGCTTTAGCAGAAACGTGCTGATTTCTAACAATCCAGTCGTTAGAATTTCAGGAAATTTGGTAGGAAAATAGATCAGAGACCACGTGAATGATCTATCATGAAAAATCTGAATTTTGACATAGGGAATTTTTAATAATAGAGAAAATGATTAACGGCAAATTACCAAAATCGCCTATGTCACCTTAACTGGGTTGCTCAAACCAGAAAGGAAAATTTTTAATGCTTGGACTTGCTGTACCTTATGCTATGTGCACTGTGACCAGCAATCCAGCCAAACATTTTCCTTTCTGGAGAATTCAAGCCTCGCTTGGGTAATTATATTATTCCTCCGCTAAAACACATTACTCAAACAATCCTTCCCGTGACATAGCAACATAGGGGTACTATCAATGTACTTATATTTAAGGAAAAATATCTTTCACTGCAGCCACTGTGGCAAGTTATGCCTGTCCTGCATAGGTCCTGTCAGTATTGAGCATGCCTGCAGCAGTCAAGGGTCACCCATTCTTAGATTGTTGTTAACAGAACAGTCAGGAAAGTATCTGAGAACCCTACAGCAGTATTGGAACTTATGTTTTAGGTCTGGTCTGGGCAAGTAACCTTCAGATTGCATCAAAAAATATGCATAGAAAATGGCAAGGGGCAAAAGCTCTATGTGCATTGAGATTTTGCGTACCGTTATTTTTGCGTTGACATCAACGTTCGCTGGGGGAGATTGATCTATAATCATTAATTCATCTTCATTGTGAGAAGAGGAATTGGACTCTGGTGAGGAAAGGTTGTTTGAATCCCACTGTCCACTTGTCCTTTCCTCTTTATTCTCCAAACCCAAATTCTTGGAAACTTTCGACGGATCAGTTGAAATCTGTGGCTTTACTGAATTGTCTTTCACATCAGGAGGAGAAGGAGCCCCAGTTACTAGTCCTCCGTTGGTTTGAGGAGACTTTTCACCAGATACTACTGGTTTGCTTTCAGAGTTGTTGTCTCCAATAACATTATTTTCAGAGGAAACTGAAGGTTTGAAAGGACCAGGAGAAGTCAAGGAAGATGATGTTAAAACTGAAAAGGGTAGCACAGCTGCAATAAAAAACACGTTTTCAATTAGTATCAGTCAACATATTATGTCAGTTGCTTGGTCAGTGGTGGCAAAGGTTATCTTGGATCACAAACAGTAAATAGGGTCTCGATGTAGCCTTTAGTAGCTTTATGATTTTCTTCAAAATTTTAACTTTTGAAAAATTAAGTTCATTTTGGTGTACATGCATGTACAAAGGGCTTTTACGTTTTACTGAAACAATAATAACCATAGTTCAAGAGCAGAATGATAAGAAAATCATTTCGCCTGTTGGTTTATTTAAGTCTTACGTTAGGCTTGTACAATAAGCTTCAACCTAGTGTATCACTCTCCAAAGTGCAAGATTTATTACAATCTTCTACTTACCTTGTTTCAGTCTCTTGCATGGCGGACTGTCGCAGTCATCTCTTTCGGAATCAATGGCACATGCTGTATCTAAAGGACAAAAATGATTGCACTATGCAACAACAACTACAACTAAAAATATACTGAAGTTTAAATAAGGTTGATGTTATTAGAATAAATTCGAGAACTGACAATGAAAATCTAAACCTTCGCTACTCGTTTCGCCTTGAACGCGTTGTTCTGAAGTTTCGCCAGGATTCCTCATAGTTTCTGAACCCACGATGCAATCTAAATGCCTAAAAGAGCATCAAGAAACTAAAGAAAGGAAGAGAAACGCGAGGGAAAAGAGAAAAGAGAGGATTCAGGCCAAGAACCTCAACATTTGCGTGCTGGAGTGAGCGCTTTCTTCAAAATTGGCGGGAACGCAGAGTTTGATGCATGCTGGGAATGTTTTTGACCTGCAGGATCTGGAGCCCAGTGCTTATTTTGGGTAGAAATGAGTGAAAATACATAACGTAACAAGCGGCAAGGCAAACACGCTGAGTAGAACTTTTTCTTGAGTTTATATATGCTTTCCTTTCGCTTTCCTTTTGTCTGAATTTGTGATTGCGAATTAGCGCCTTGCTTGTTTTGAAATGAATGCTCCCGAGTCATTTGAGCCTTTCCTTTTGTTGGATGGAGAAAAAAAGTAAGTAACCATAAGTTGTAGGAAACGAAAGACACATACAGTACAATGTTTTCTAGATCCAGTAGAACTAAGCTCAACTTGACCCGGACTTGTATACAAGTCAAAGAGTTATCAAAACTGTTTATTAGTACTATCGAGTTGACCAAAGAAAACATTTACAGAATATTGAATTGGCTAGCAGCAATGTCAGTTAAAAAAGAAACCATCAAGTATTTTATTTTCAGGATCACCATAACAAAGGATACAAAAGTTCCAAATGCAGCTCACTTTGTTGTAAATAAAGAAGATCACACATTAGGAAATCTCCTAAGAGCGTAAGTTATCAAATTATGGATATTGTTAAAGTAGAAAACATCTTGTGGGAAACTTCAGTCTGACTTTCAACTTGAAAGTCACCAAACAGGACAAATATTTTATGCTTACAGGACAAATATTTTATGCTTAACTTTGGAATGCACATTTACCAGATGAAGAAATTATGGAATGGATGCATTAATTTATCAGTAATAGTGAACAATGGCTCCCATTTTGTTTGTAGGTAAAGGTAACCTGTCAGCCAACTGTTGGGCGGCATGATACCGATATATTGGCAACAGTCATGCGGCAATAAAGTGACAGTGAACAGCAAATAGATCATTCATACCAACAACGAAGTGTTGGGCATTAATTGGCCAGCATTTGATCAATGGTTGGCCAACAAATGGCCATCAATAGGCCAACAATATCTTTTGGGAACTGTTCTTCACCAATTTGTCAACAGAGCTATAGAATAATTGCAAGATTGTTACTTTGTTGAAGGAGGTTGTTTGTCTGAGCGTATTAAGGAGCATCAAAACAGAGCTGAGCGAAACCAACATCTCCACGTCATGCATCGATGCATGCACTAAGTAATAAAATGAATGATGATAGGGCAGATGGCCATTACTATAGCTTTTCCTGGATTTAACAATGTTGGATGTTCGGGAACCACTATTTTTCTTTTGATGAATCATTTTCTCTACCTATTTCTATGTTGAGCAAAAAAATGAAGAAAATCTATCAATTAAAAGTTTAATTTTTTGCAAAATGCACCATCCAATTCCATTTTTTTAAGCTCTTCACTTATCTGTGTGGTGGTTAGGTTTTGTGAAAATGTTGGCAACATTTGGAATTATTTCTGCAACAGACCCACATCTACAAATTATGACTAAGATTGTTTGCCTCCATTGATTCACCTTCGATATTTTTACCTCAAAACCCCTGTAGACCATGCTGTGTTATGTGCACCAATTTTTCAAAATCAGGGTAGTTGTCCACATGCTTTATCTCTGAAACAAAGTTGGTGATCCCCATTTTTTTTCTTTTTCTTTGTTTTTTTTGCATTTCTGACACAAGTAACTCACTATCTGACTGCAGTAATAATTTCAAAAAAATCCAGACAGGAAAATTTTTGCACAAACATACTTAACAGCCTGTTGAAGCTTGCTTCTGTTGAAAATTTTTAAATATGAAAGTTCAAACATGAAAGTAAAAATTAAGTAAGTCCTTTTCTAAATTATTGTATTTGTGCTACTCCAACAGGCAGCTGTTACGAGATCCACAGGTAATATTTGCTGGTTACAAAGTTCCTCATCCCCTTGAACACAAGTTTGTGCTACGAGTACAGACCACACCTGATTACAGCCCACAAGAGGCATTCACAAATGCCATCACAGATCTGATCAGTGAGGTGTCACTCTTGGAAGAAAGATTCAAGGTTTGTTGTTTCTCTAGTCAACTCTATCGGAATAGCTTATTACTGGTAATAGGCAGTTTAGAGCTTGGCAACTGCTCAAACCAATACTTAATCATAGTACAAATGTAAAACACTGCAAAAAATAGCCGTGCAAGTCACAAAAAGTCTAAGCCTTCCTCTAGTCAAGGTGAACATGAATACTTTTTGTTCTTTGATGCTAAATATTAGCATGTGCAGAAATGATAAAATTCTTATCATTCGTGCTGTCCTCACATTGTTTTGTTTTTTCTCTTTTCTTTTCTATAGGCAGCTGTCAGAGATAAACAAGAAGGTATAGAGTAAAATGTACTGTTTCTTACAGAGTTTGAAGTAGATACAAACGTGGTCAAGATTGACAGTTGTATGGTACACCTGAATATTCAAAATGGAAGAAGACTCAAATATGCTGTTTCATTCATGATGTCGTTCTCCAACAGATGTTACCCAAACAATCAGCTGTAGTGTCCTGTCTAGATTTGTGACATATGCCAGATATTTTCTTACAAAACTAATGTGGACTTTGTGTGTAGATACAGTTGAATGATAAAAAATTCCAATGCAGGATCTTGTGGTTTGAACATGTCTCCATGGCTTTAACATCAATGATTACACAGTAAATAGTTTGATCCAACAAAATCATTTTTTTGTCCATCATGAGCATGTGGGAGAAGGTACATGTAGTCTTGAAAGTGATGTTGTTATTGACTTAAAAATGTTACAGTTAATTGAATAAATGTCATTGTTACATTACTCATAATTATGTTACATTTTCCTTTCCAAGCCATGATATGGCTAATACAAACTTTCTTCTGTTCATTACTCAAGAGCCCAACAATGACAAGACATAGATTAAATTAATCAAGTGATAAATTCTGTCTCCTCGACTCGAACAACTCGACTTGAAACTCGAACGACCTGACTTGAAACTTGAATGACTTGACTTGAGACTCGATACTCAAAGTTTTTGAGTTTCGTGTATCGAGGATCGAGTTGGGTCGTTTGAGTTTTGAGTGACTCAACTTACATTTGACAGGTGCTGTAACTTATTGTTCAATTATGTGTTTCTGTTAAAGCTTCATGATTTTCTGTCTAGTGCATAAAGAAAGAGTTTGATTGATTGACTGATTGATTGATTGACAAGTGGATGTCAGTTAAACCAATGCAGTATCTTACAACAAACACACTACTTGTTAATTGAGGGAGAAGCTTTTAATGTAAACCTGATGAATTAAAACTTACAATTTAATAACATCCATTTAAATTTCTAGTGACAGATTATTTATCTTGGGCACTTTACACTACCTAGACCTTAAAAACATTAAACTCTTAATAACAAATTTCTTATATTCCCATTGTTTGGTTCACGTCTACATTCTATCAAAATTTCTGATTATAATTTAAATTTCCTATTCCATTGTATAGTTATTTCTTGGTCCTATTATATTTATTTCCACAGTATATTTCTAAATTATTTTTTAAGCAAGAACACAACAAAAGTCCAAGTTTCCAGCACTAGTTATTTTTCTTAATTCTTTAATCCACTTTCCTTTCTTTATACGTATGATTGCATCCAATTTTCAAGTGGTAACATTTGATTCAATTCCTGACACCACACCTTTAGATGAAAATAAAAAAAATTAAATGATTTTATTGTACCGGTAATTTTTTACAAATATCAGGACTTTCATAAAAGTTTTCAACAGAAAGGCAATATGTTATTGGTTTTCACAGGCTGGGAAATCGTTTTGGACTGAACTTTGTTCTAAGAAAAACTTTCATCTGGGTGATCAAACCAGGCAGGCAAAATCACTGTCACAACCAGTCAATTATCCTAGTGCCCTGCCGTTAATGAGTCTTCTAAATAAGAACAGGTACATTACTGACTGTAAGTGAGGTTCTAAAGATACATAAGATACACAGATGCAGACAGATGTTGATAATTAGTGTATTGTTAGGACAATTATTTCCTAACAAAAAGCAGTTGCCTACATGTGTTGCTTCTGCTCAGCTTGTATGGTAATCAAAACCAGCCAACGATAAAAAAAAAGTTGGAAAAATCTTATCTAAATCCACTCGACAATATTTTGGTAAGTCTTACATTGCCTTCCATTGTCAATGGTATCCCTGCATCTGGTTGAACCATGGCATAAACTGGGGTATACTGTGGCATGACATACTGCTGTTTAAGTACCCGTGACTTTGCCTGAAACATAACAAACCAACAAGCCAACCTCTAAGATTCAACTTGAGTCTTGTAAAAAGTTAGCATGGAAGTTTATTTCTGTGAGAAGAGATTAAGACTATAAAACCACTTGTTGGTGAGCTACCTAACTGTTTTATTGAACAGTCACTGGAAAAAAAAAGATTTTCCTTTTTTGACGCAATATGCATGCAATTAGGTTCAATCAGTGAATAAACAATGATGAGAAAACCAATCAGATTCCTGTATTTCCAACAAAACACACCAAGTGTCTGCAAATGCTGCTGTCTGATTGGCTGTTCAGATAACGACAGTGTTTTCATGTTTTTCCAATTCAGAAGATTATGTGACTTTACAACCAAAAAATTGTTCAATAAACTGACAAGTGTATGTTAACAGCTGCAACCTTCAAACAACTATTCAATCTTAGATGCAAGTGTGATAAAAAATACAACTCAACCAATATTAAAAAACCTTAAGCTAGTTCAAATTGATTACATTTTGAGAAGGTAGTCCATGAAATCAAATTTGAAGGGATCAAAATAAATAAATTTGGTTGAATTTTAAAACAGTCCAATGTATGACCCAAAATAATTCTCTAGTCTAGGCCATTTTGTTCTCCTGTACACATGATTACCTTTCGCTTTACAGCTATATCAACTTGAAGAACTTTGTCATTCCACCATACCAAGCCCTATAATGGAAACGATTATTGCTTTTATGAGTGAACAAAATCATTGTTTACAGTTAAAGATCCGTTGTACATCAGTAATCATAAAGTGAAATATTGGATTCTGCATCACAGTTGTAGATAACAGGGAAAACAGGGTGGTTTTATTATTAAGTGGATAAAATGGGACATACCATTTCTTGAACTTTCCTTGCCTCCTCAGCAGTGCGAAATGTTACAAAACCATAACTGCCATATGCAAGAGAACAAAAATATTAATTTCCATGAAACTAAGTTGAAAACACTTAGAGCCAGGGTCAGCATTATCAGTACTATCTGTCTATCAACGAGAGGGATAGGTGAAGGTGGCAAATACAATAAGATTGGTACATTTCTACATCACCATTTGTAATCTGAAGATGGATTTACCGATCACCACAGGCAAGAAATTGTAACAATTTTATTTATTACATATTATGTGTGGATATCAGTGTGATAAAGCCATGACTAAAAAATGATACCCATGAAGTGATATGATATCATTTCACTGCAGTGAAATTATATCCTTCACGGTTTAAATTGTCCAATTAAATAGACTGTAATAATTTGGTTGGACCAATCGGGTTGCACGTTATATTTTAGCTGACGCCTGGCGTCAAATTTGGTGGGAAGAATTGCCTTCCAGTTTTATCAACGAAATGGCCGCTTCAAGATTTGTGAATGCCTCCGATGAAGATATTTCTCAGTTTCTCAAAGAGAACGAAAACAAGAACACGACAAGAAAAACTTCTCAAGTTGTAGCGTTGTTCAAGACCTTTCTCGGGGAAAGGAAACTGAATGACCCAGAGGAACTGACACCGCTGCAGTTGGACGCATCTTTGAGGCAGTTTATAGTTTCTGTTTGTAAACAGGATGGAAGCGATTACAAGCCTTCTTTGTTGAGATGTATGTAATAAACAAATTATTACATGTTAAGAGACAGATATCGTTTTTCACTCGTTTTTAATGCCATATTATTCACTCGCTCAAAGACTCGCTCGTTTGCGATAAGGTAGAAAACTCGTGAATAAAAACGATATCAAGCTCTTAACATGTAATAATCTATATTTATATATTTAATTATTATGTTGTATCTCACTGAAAATTATTATTATCATTATCATTATTATAAACCTTTATTGAGAGATAAAACTTGAATTATTATTATTATTATTATTATTATTATTATTATTATTATTATTATTATTATTATTATTATTATTATTATTATTATTATTATTATTATTAGCAACTACATTCATTTGGAACCTGTACACAATCTGAACACAGTCCAACAGGCATTGTGGTGTTTGTTTCTCTGTCTTGAAGTTAGTACTCTGAACAACAGGGTAAGTACCACTGCCATGCACTGATACAATTAAGTTAAACCAATCGTGACCGCAGCTTACCCTTTATTTGCGCCTGTCCTCACATCTTCCACTATTCGGACATTTTGTACATAGCCCATACCACCAAACAGAATTTCAAGTTGCAGTTCAGTCATCTACAAAAAGAAAGGAAAAAACCTGCAAATTGTGTTTAACTTTAGGTCTAGACTGGGAAAATTATTTACAAGCGCTCCTTTATTCCAAATTGCATTTGAAATAATTTGGAAAAGACCCTTGGGCTCTGTCACTCTTGATTGGTACTTAATGATATCCACTCATGCAACATTTGCAAGTCTATGGGGCTTTTTTGCCGACGAAACTTTGAACACGAATACATCAATGTTTTGTTAAATAAATTATTGTTATGCGTAATAATAGAATTTGGAAAATAACATAAATCAATTTTTTCCGGGATACATTGATTTTGATAACATACATTGATGTTGTATAGCATACATGTACGTCGCTTTCCTGAATGAATTGTACCTCACCCTGTATACAACTAAAAGATGTTCCATAAAACTAAAAGATGAGGAAGTGGAAATAAAAGTGACCAGATGTTAGCTAGAAGAAGAGGTCAATATGGTGGAAACATTTGGCGCATCCCAATCAATCAAGCACAGAAAAACTGATACATGTCTTTGTGTCATGTACTATTGATCCCAGACGTCCTTTGAAATGGCTTTTGTTTCAGGCTGTTTCACGCTCTGTTGGTTTCATCCACGTGGTTAAAAAAAAGTGATCACATGATGATAAACATTTCTTGGCGTAAATGGCCAAAGTTTGCAAATTTCTTATTTATCTTAATGTTTATCTTACTTTATTGGGAATGCCACGAACAAACACTCGATTTAATACTTGAATTCCATGTTCTGTCCATACTTCAAGGGGAGATCTGGAATTATGTGTAGAGCTGTCATAATTGTATGAAACCTGCATCCTGTATAATAGGAAAAAGAGACTGTAGTTTGAACTATGAGTAAAAAAGGTAAGGCTTACATATCAGGCCATAAACTTTTAGAGTTGTGGGCTGATTCGAGCAGAATTAGCTAGAATTAACAGAGTTCGCTAGTTGACTCCATTTAGACTTGGCTGTCTTTTTTAACTTCTGAAAGTTAAATTTAAAGATCTTTATAATATACTGGTGATCAGCTGGAACAACCGGCTATGGGCCGGGAAGAAGTTGTCACGCCTCACTACGTCGCGTTATCCAACCCATTCTCTCCCGCACAGCTCGAAAAGAACGCGTGACACGATTTTCGCGGGCAAATGCAGTCACAAGGAAACTGAACGAATCGCGACAAACTTATATTTTCCTGAACAGAATCATAAATATTTATGTTCAAAGAACATTCCACTCTTAAGAAAGCAAATGCAACCTGCGTCTGATTATTCAGGGTACGATTAACTGTTAAAATACTGTCCTGACAGCTTCGCGCAGCAATTACATTTTATTTAGTGAAGTTCGTACAAAATATATCTTTCACCTATCCTCTGTTTTGTGATTGAAAAAATAGTGACCAAAATCATCTCCGAGACTCTAGAAACAGAAAAATATATATTGATAGCACAATACCATAATAAAGACAATAAAATGGAATTTGTGCAAATGAACTTGAAATACATCTTATGATCAGCCTTCTGAACAGGTGTATTTTTGCGTATTTTAGGCGAACAGAGGCGAAAAAGAGGCCGTTCTGCAAGCTATGAAATCCATCGTATCAACATCGGACAAGTAGAATGACCAGCTGTTGAAAGGAACTAATATTACGACCAACGACATTTTCCCGCCAAAACCGCATTACACAATTTGCATGGCAAGAGCAATTCGTCCGAACTAGAGACAACAAATCCTTGCAAATCAACACATTTTGTAATTTATTTTGTCTACAATTGACTGGTTCCTTTTAAGATGTGTTCATTTGTAACGGAAATAAAATAGGTCTCGAGATTTTTGTAGCCCAGATCTAATTTAATTACACACTTTGCATAGACGATTGATCTGTCTCATTTTTGTGATTTTTTGTTTTTGTTTTCATGTAGTGGCACTTCTTGAGGAAAGCTGTGTGTAAAAATGTGCCAAAAACATGATTCGATTACTTACCTTTTAGTTTTAAGATGTCGAAGCCCTCGATGCGCCACCTTTAACACTCTTCAGTGTAACCCGTGGAAATGCCCAGACCAGATGATTCCCACAGATGTCAATCATGTCATAGGAACAAATTATGCACTACGTGAACTTCCAGTATTGAATTTGTAGATTTATTAACGCCTTTTTTTCAACTCAAAAGCAGTTTACTTTCTCATCTCTTGCATGAAAACAGGAATTATCGTCTACGTGTACA
>JAHPZR010009332.1:67500-77500 GCA_019787425.1 Platygyra sinensis | reverse complement strand
TGTGAGTGCTGGGGTAACCCTCTCTCCTTGTAAACAGATCCTAAAGATCATTATTTATTCATACCATCTACTGCGTCAGCTTCCCTTTCCAAATCAACCACTCTTGCTTCCGCTTCATCAGCCAACTTCACTGTCTACAATGCAAAGATGCTGGTCATTACACATTATAATAAAAAACATAGTACACCCCTTGAAAACGTGCTTAAAAGATGCGATTTATAAGGCCCGGTTTAAATGCGCCGAATCAAATACTAATTTCAGTCGACTCGAATGAATGCTGATTTGATTTAAACGTCGCATTTTTTTGCCGAATAAAACTGCTGAACAAGAGCGACGTGTCAATTCTCATTCGACCAAACATAATTTATTTAACATAATTATGAATTAGATTCGGCACATGTAAAATACGGCGTTTAAATCAACTGTCGAACTAGTCGAATATTCGACAGAACTCGCATTGAACTGAAATATGTCGCATTTAATTGATTTAGACGTCGAATTTTACATACACTTGATTCGGCAATTCGATTCGGCGCATGTAAAATGCGACGTTAAAACCGAGTCTAAGAAGTTCAAACAAATCATTTTTTTTTTTCACCAGTTTGGGTCGTCACGCAACGGGAGGAGCGAAAACCAATCATGTAAGAGGAGTCATGGGAACAAATCAAGCAAGTGCAATCTTCTCTCCAGGAGCTATTTTGATGTTAAAAAATTTGTTGCCAACTCATTGCCCACCCAAAAAAAGTTATGCACAACCTCAGGGTGAAAAAAAATTCATGCTCTAAAAAAATTTCCCAGCTCCCCTCCCGTTTGCCATCAGCATTTGAGAATTGAGAGCAAACATGAAGTCATCTTACCTCATTAAACTCTTCTTCGATGCACTTGATTTTTTCTTCAACTTCATTCAAATGACTTCGGGACTGTTAGAAAATCAAATCAAATTTATATACCACGCAGTCACAAACTTACATTAACTACTGTTCGTCAGTCGCAGTTCACTATAAAAAGGCCTGAGCTGAGTGAATCCGCGTGAGGCCTGGGGTGGGTTACTCCCGCCAATTTTTTATCCAATCGGAAGTTAAACCAAAACTATGGTTCGCAAGCACACACTTCCCTGCGCTACGTGTATTTATTTCGAGTTTTGATTGGCTACTTGGATCAGCTGTGACTGTTTCCTTTATGACTGGCTATCTTGATTACTTCGGCTTTGGTTTCAAAGCTTCGCTCAAACGATCGCAGCATCTCTCAACGCAACTTATCCAAACATTGCTGTCTCAGAATTTGCAAGCTCCGGCCAAACGGTCGCAACATTATTGGTTTGGTCACCCTGTTGCAACGCGTTGCGGCATGTTGTGGATTGAAAATCGAACAAGTTCGCATGCCTGGGGACAACACTATTGCAATGACCTGGCCAAACGACTACAACATCATGCACAATCCTTAAACTTTGTATGACATTTTTAGCCATTTTCAAATTTGAGCCAACAACACCCAACATGTCGCAACAGGGTGGTCAAACACGTGCAATATGTTGCGCTCAATAATGTTTCGATATGTTGTGTTAAAATGTTGCGATCGTTTGGCCGGGGCTTAAGACTTTCAAGTCAGTGAAAACTGCTCTTTTACGTCCGCCAAATAATCATAAAAGGGTTCGCGCACCCAGGCAATTTTCACAGTAAGACGAGACAGAGACGGTTGATCAACAAGTGAATACCTTATCAGTCTGAATTTCCAGTGAACGTAGACTGTTTCCGACCAGATTATTTTCTTCTTCCAGCTCTCTAACGCGTCTGATCGTTAAGGAGAGAAAAAATTAATGAACATTTGTTTGCAAGAGGTTATGGAGAATGAAGAGGTCTGCTTATTCCCAGGAGCACTTCACAACAATAGTTTATCCAAAATTTGGGGGACAGACAGAGTGAATTACGGGCGGCTGGAAAATAAAGACTACACGCCTTGAGTTAAAGGTCTTTCAAACAAAACCAACGGATCTTATCATCGGTGTCAAACTTTTACCATTTTTTTATGAAAAAAAAACTAAGCCTCGCCGCTCGAATTATCTTGCCCACCAAAATAGTAAATGTGCGAGTATTCGTACAAATCTGTTAGACTCTTGAAAATGTGGGACCCCAAACTTACCAATTTTTACTCAGAAATTTATTTAGATCATCGTCTCAGGGTTAAGTGTATCTGAACTTTTTGTAACTGGTCAAAATTCGTGGTGTTCAGTGCGGAAAAGGGAAAAACTATCAGACTCAAATCCATGCTTTCTTCTTCTACATAATAGTCCCCATAATACTTTTGCAAGAAAACCTTTCTCGAAACAGTGTATACATGAAATTAAATTAAGAACATCAAATTTGAGAAGGCAAGTATTTAACCTAACAGATCGTGAATAATTCACAAATGAGCTTTACAAAAACAATTTGACAACAGATAACCGTTCCGCAATTTTTTTTTCACACCGCGAGCTCTAAATTGGGCAGTGCCTTGTTCGTGCAAAGACTGTGGCTTACTCTATGAATATGAGATTTTTCAAACAGCTTTATAAGCCTTACTCGTCTTCTTCCTCTGCACGGGCTTCTAGCTCTTCGAGCTCCTCTTCTGCCGCGGCAAGCTTCGCTTCCAGCTACAAATAACAAACGTAAGAGTTCATTGGAAAACATCCTATAAGTAAACCAACACTGCGGGCTCACTCGAGATTTTCATGAGGTGATGAGCAGGTCGTATCAATCATCACAGCTAAGAAAGAGAGAGAGTCTAATTTAAATTGTTAAGCACTTTGTTTTCCAACTGCATCTTCACATGTCAAGGTGCATTGGATCTTAGGCTTCAGAGAAATCACGCTCGACTGAGCTATCATGTTCCCGCACTCATCAGTTCATTTAAGGACGTTCGCGCCCATTGCTACTGCGCATCTCTAGTGCGCACGCTATTCATTGGTCACGCGCGTGCCACGTCATTTTTAAGCGCGCGCACGGATTCAAAAACTCAACAAAATATAGGGCTGATGACCTTTGCGTTAACTTTGTGTGCGAATATTTTTGTTGGATGCTCGGTGACCCCCACTTTTTTTTCGGCAGATCACTTCCTTTTCTGATTCTTTCCATTATACTAAAAAACAAAAAAAATCTGTACGTGGGAAGTTTTAATTATTTCTCATATACTATTCAAATAGGGCCGAATTGGTACGTGGATACAGGTGTGTGTAACTTAGAAGTTGTAATTTTTAGGGCTAATTCTAGCTGATTTAATGACATATGTAGCAAAGATCTATCAAATACGCCTATATATGCTGTTTTAAGCACATATAACTTAGATATGATTCTTCAACTTAAATATATGCCGATAGTAATGAATCCGGCCAGAATCGCCTCGAATGACTGGAAATCCTAGAAATGCTATGGTCCGGGCTGCGCCTTATCTTCAAAACGAGTTCGGTGACCCCCGATTTTTTTTACGTTTTTAATCTAATCTTATCATTTTCTACCTGCAGTCAAAGTTTTAAAAAAATCTGTGCGTGGGAAGTTTTTGGGCGCAAACGTCCTTAACAGCTTTGAGGCCTTTAGGTAATTCCCCTGAAATAAAACTGACAATAGATTTTCGTTCAAACTTTGCCCACTGAATATTTATCATATGAGAACTTCAATTTTGAAGTAAAAAAGGGGGTGCCCATGCTCATTAAGGAGCACTGATGCATTGAAAATGATCCATTTTGGCATTATTTGATGCTTATTAGAAGAACGCATTCCCAGTAATAATTGTAAATTTTTTTGACCTAGACTCATGAGAACACGAATTAAACTGGACTCAATACATTTTGTCGGACACAAATAAACATTTTAAGTTTGATTTAGACAGAAAGCTGAATTCTTGATTAAAATTTCAACCAAATTTCTTGACATGGTTACCATACGGGAAAATAGAAAAGACCCCAGTTTACCTGCTATTTTCGTTATTTATTCAACTTTCAACAATAGATTTCAGATTAGTCTTTCCTCAACCAAAGTTTATGATAAGTTGATTACAATGACTGAAAAAAAAGTCGGAGTACCCGTGCTCGTTGGTGAGCTATAGCCATTTTTCAACTGACAGAGCTCAATATCAAGGCAAATCCGCCATGTTTTTTAATATGCGCGTGCATGAGGGTACGCTAAATGACGCCATAAATTATGCGAAGAAAGGATGCGACGTGCAATTGTGAGGAATGACCTTAGTCTCCTCGGGAATTTAATATCCACAGTAATATACTTAAATCTCCCTTCGAAGCTTAGTTGAAACGACAACATTCAGTCACTTGTTTAACAACTCCATCCACTGCACAATGATGCTTGATAGCGTCCAAGTAGTTCAACCAATCAAAATGGAGCATTTGCATCAGTATACCAGTACAATTTCACTAATGAATGACAGCTGAGCCAATCACATTAAAACATTTGCAACCGTCTTGGTCCATTAAAAACTTGATAGAGAACAGAACTACTGATGACGTAATGATTGTGCACGTGCAAGCAAAGAGAACTTCCATAGTCGAAATAAGCGGGTAATAAAACGTTCTTTTTCTCTTAACATTTCCAGTTGTCAGTAGCTAATTCTGTGCTTCCATCGAGTTTAACTGGCCACTCAGCTGAGCTGATTTCAATTGAAAATTCGCAAATCTGATTTTTCTCATCGTTTTCAACTATCAGTGATATTTAGATTTCTGTCGCATGATAGCTGACGAGGGAGCAGACTGAACCAACTATCTAATTGTTTTAGTGTAAATCTAAAAGTCGTTCAAAACTTTTTCTCCAAGTCATTAATAATTCATGAAGTTAAAACAAAGAAATCCCAAGCGTGAAAGAGGTTTGCACACCCGGTTAATTAACATAGATTTTACTTGTCCGTTTACTCTCTAGTTTTGTTTCGATTGAGATGATATGTCAAACACTCAAGACAAGTGTTTTATCGGCTATCAAAACATCTCGAATTTCGTCAAAAATACTCCGCTGCGCGTCGCATCTTCAACTCTCCTGTCGGTGTTTGGATATTCCGATGAAACACTGTCTCGTGTTTGATATATAACATCTAAAACCTCTTCACAGAGTCAGACACCTCGAAAACGCAAAGAAATGGCTGCGAGTTTCTTAACAAGCGAACACTGTCTACAAGTATAGAAAAAAGTAGCGTAACCAATTAGAGAGATCGCTTTTAGATTTCTGTTAGACAACGTTCACACGCGGGCTACTCTTGAAACTAAAAATTATTCCGGCTTAATTTTAGGCTTCAAAAAAACACAAAACTGAAGTTTCTAACAATAATCCTTTGAAATGCTTGCAAAAACAATTAAGGTACTCGCCTTTGACTCATGGACTGCACAGAAAGCTCGGGCTTATAGTGTAACGGTTAAATAGAGTACAGCTTTAAGTTTTAAATAACAGAACCTTTTCTAAAATTCACTGCGAGCACGGAAAAGGAGCAATCTGACATTCAGACGATTAATTATTCCCGCTATGCTAAATTGCACTTTTTTCTCATCACACGAAGTGTTATGTTTTTAATCAAGTTCTTACCTCTTCAATTTCAGCTTCTGCAGATGCATGCTTTTCTTTTTCTTGTTCCAACTTGGCTTCAAACTGAGTTTGCTGTTTAATAATAAGTAGAACAGAAACTGTTTGTACCAGGAAAGCCTTAGAAACAATGATAGAAAGATGCAAATAACCTACAGGAAAAATATCCCTTGCCGGATATGGCCACGATCGATCTACTCACGTTGCTCCCATGCTGTAGTGAACACGCCCGACTAGTGTGCGGGGAGACGCGGGTTCAAATCCTGTTTGAGCACCAATTTTTCTTTCATTTCAGAGACGAATGGTCGAAGGTGACCTGTAAGTTATTTTCATCTTTTTATCATAGTTATGCATGTGAATAAAGGTACGAATATAAATCCACTTTACCAAACTCTAGACATAGCAGAGTAATTTGACACTTGCGTGACAATGATGACCACTTCGTCACACACAACCTCTCAAAACAAAGACGAGTAGAAAACGAAGAGAAACTGGTTTATTACCCGCTCTATGTCTCCCATTGCCCTGTCTTCCAGCACCTTTCTCACTCTGCAAAGAAAAAGCAACTTAAAATTATGTTCTAAGCCCGGTACTTGTCACAAATCATGATAACCCAGGTACATAGGAAGTTTTACAAAAGGAATGTCGGCCGAGGCCGGAACAACAGACCAGACCAGACCCAATCTTTATTTTTCATGTCTGATGTTCTGTTAGTGCGCCTTTGATCCGCTACACTGATGGAACCCAAAGATTTCGTGTTTCGCCGCTCTCAATCATCATGGACGACTGCACAGGAAGTTGTGCATGTGAATGGGTGGCCGTTATGCCGGGGGGGGGGGGGGGGTACTCCCATATATGGGCTATATAGGTATGTGCCGCGGAATAGGGTATGGATTTTGAGGTTCTCGGTCCTTAAATAGGATATCTTTTTTGACCCTTTTGTAACTGTGTTCCTGGTGTAGTCCTTAGATAGGGTAGCTAAATTGCATTATCTAATACTCGAGTGCGAAAACGCCCGCTATACGAACGTTTTTTTTTTTTTTAAAAAACTTGATGTATCCTTTTAAGTATTAACAAAATGCTTAGTTTGCAACAGAAGAACAGAGGTTTAATTGCCTTGAATAGGGTGTCATTTTTGGTGTTTGGGCCTTAAAAAGGGTATCAATTTTTGCTTTCTTAGTCCTTAAATAGGGTCAGGGTTTAAGAACCTTTGCGGCACACCCCTATCCAAAATTCGTGGGAGTACCCCCGGGCCGTTATGTGGTATTAGCCTCTTACGCGCATTCATTTGGGCTCGTCGCGCAATCTTCCTCCTCGGGAGGAAGATTGCGTGACGAGCCCAAAGAATGTCGACGTGCTATATGACACCTGTTTTTTTCGGGGGGGGGGGGGAGGGGGTACAATATTCTTATTTAAAAATAAATGTTCAATGACAAATAAATGAGATGATCAAAAGAGAGCGCCGCCCCTTCTACCCTGCTAAATTTACAGACAAATGTATAGAAAATTAGAAAAATTAGTTGAGCGCGTTCTTGCCAAGCTACATCCTTTAAACTTGGTGAATACCACCTTCTGCTCAGTATTTTAACGTCGTGATTCATAAATTGCGTAAAATTCATTTTTGGAAAAAGTTATTTGTCATCGGATTCCTATATAAACACTGTAATTTCTGACCGCTTTGCCTACCCGTCAAGATGGCGCGGAAAACCGTGCTAAGGCCTATTGCCGGTAAACTAATTGGTTTGCTTTGCTTGTGCGAGACTTATTTAAAACCTCTCTACATCAACGACCAACAACACGCGGTACGGCAAAAGTGTGGTGACTTTATATATAATATACAGTTCGTCAGCAGTTGATTAACTGGCCGTTGTTGGGACACGCCAAATCAAAATGGCTATGAGCCACTGAACTTGCAAAATAAATTATGAAAGGGTATTATGAGGCATTACTTTATTTTCCGTCGGATTTTAGAGTAGCTTATGCAGCTAATATCTCAGCCTGCAAACAGGCTGCCGTTGAGTCTGTACATGTCTTCCTTGTGACATTGGCACGACGAATCCTAGTATCGACAGCTGAACAATTTTCTTCTTCTTTTTTTTTCTTTCAAGAAACCATTTACCGAAAGGAAGCGTTTGTCTTTCGTTTGGTGTCGATTGCTTTCGCACAATATCACCTAACAATATGAGGGAAAACAACGAAGACTTTCCTTGATTCACTAAGGAAAAACAATAAGCGATCCTTGCAATGAAAAAATCGTTATACCTTCTACCTCTCGAATATAACTAACTTGACACGCTGCAAGCGACTGTAAAATGGCTTAAAACGGTGAATGTTTGAAATCCGGGGGGACTCCCATATGAAAAGGTCGGTGATGCGTCTCCCTTAGGCGATAAGGCGGGTGTTGATGACAAAATGTCACCATTCTTAGCTGTCAAATTATCCTTCATGGCGCACTCGAAGATATATTTTTTATCTAATTTCTGTTTTCAGGCTTGATTTTCGCGCGCTGATCTCTCGAGTAAGCGAGTCGGGTCTACAAGTGCGCGTGGGATCCTTTCCCGGGGGGGGGGATACTCCCTTATAAGGGCTTAATGGGGACGTGCGGCCAGCCAGGGTATATTTTTCGGGATTTTTGTCTTAAACAGGGTATCGAATTTGTCATTTTTTGTCTTAATCAGGGTATCGATTTGTCAATTTTTGTCTTAAATGGGATATCTTTTCTTGGACGATAAACAGCAAAATTTTTACAAGCTCCGTTGACTTTGGCATTGATACCAGGCACATTAAATTTCCATTGATTACACAACAAGAAAGCCACACAATTTGTAACCGCAACTTTTAATCTATGTCTTATACAGGGTATCAAAAAATCGGAATTCTGTCTTAAACAGGGTAGGAAAATCAGCGATATTTGTCTTAAACAGGGTCAGGGTATGAGGGGCCGGGCCACACCTCTCCACCCAGGGATGTATCGAGTACCCCACCCCCCCCCCCCAATCCTTTCTTGGACAGTGGCTAGTAATCGAACCTATTCCATTTTAAGTGGTATCTTTTAGGAGTCTAATAAAGCTCAAGCAACGTTCACGTAAGTCTCCGTTAGGAGTTAGATTCAAATTTTGCGACGAGCATCTTCTGCCTTTTCATATGGGAGTTCCCTCCCCGAGGTTTCCGAACGTTTAACTGGAAATCGAAGGAAGAAGTGAAATCGTCCCACCACTACAACTTGGAAAAATAATAAATATTTTCGTTGTAGAGATGTGACCGATAGTGGAGGTTTCAGCTCTCAAATTGCAACATGCCTCATTGATTCCGCAACACCAACCCCTTCCCCCTTGAAAAATCCGGGATCCACTCGTTTGCTAGTTTGAAGCAAAATGTATAGCGACAAACCAGTTCTGGGTGTTTTTGTGAACTCTGACTTTCAATAGCAGGTTTATTGGGAATTGTGGGTTCATGATTGACTCTTCTCGTCTAAACAGAATTTAAGATTGATATCTATCATTACACTGAATAATAAGGTCGAGGCGAGACGTCTCAAGACAATACCTAATTGTATATTTTGCATGAAAATTGCAATTACTCTTAATGATTAAATCTGGGAGGTCAACTTGATCTCAAATTCCATTGGCTGAGCTGAGTTGGCCCTTACTGTGACAATCGAACCGAAAAATCAACCTTTTCTCTATTGATTTCCTTGCAAGTCTTTCAGCAAAGTTATCTTATAGTGAACAAACTGTTTCCCAAATTTCCTTATACCTAAAAAATGGAACTGACTCCGCGATTTAAGTAAAACTAGTTGTACCGCATGTTTGGAGAGAGCAAAAAGCACTGGCAAAGAACATTGTGTTTAGACTTAATGACGGTCAACCCTGCAGGAATCAATTTAAGTCACGAAATAACTAAACTTGAAACTCTGTTCTTCGAAGATGTGAATAAGTTCAATATGGGACATAATTTTTTGCGAGAAATGCTTTTAAAAGCTCCTTTTAAATTGTAGTATAAACTCTGAAAGTTGAAGTCTCGCAGCATTTTTCAGGAATCAGAAACAGTTGCAAAGACGGAACTTTTCTTATCCTTAATTGTTTACATTTACTCACAGACGCGAACAACCAGAATACGAAAGCAGTCGAGAGCTGTTGCTATAACTGAAAGCACAGGTAATGGCGAGAAAGCATGAAATAGAACAGGATAGTCAAGGCTGGTTCGTTCATACTGTTAGCATGCACTTGTTAAGGTGAAGTTGTTATTTGAAGTATTTACGTTAAGACAACAAATATGGTGTAACACCTTTCGTTTTCGTCCATTTGTTGTTCGGCCTGTTCTAGTGTCAAAGTAACATCAGCCAAGCGCGATTCGGACGCATCGAGATCATCTTCCACTTTTTGAAGCTCAGTTGTTAACTCCTGGACTTGCTTTTCGGCCTGCAAAGAACAATCACCATTATCAACGAA
>JAHPZR010009332.1:0-57500 GCA_019787425.1 Platygyra sinensis | reverse complement strand
AGTCCAACCAAAAAATCTGAACATAAGAAGTTTGAAATGTTTCATTTTTTATCTCACTGGCAATCAATTTTTTTTTACTAATTCAGGTGTGCATGGTTTACATCTACAGCTGTATCATTCTGTACAGTGAGATAAATAGGCACATTTACACATCTAACCTTATCTAGATATCTTCATTTTGCTTATTTTTGGCTGAAAGCAATGGAGAAGATATTGTGTCACATGACTAAAGCTTCTAGAAACAGTACAGTTTCCAAAATGCTCCAACTCCAAAACAGGTAGGGCGACTCCCAATTTTTTTGCATTCTAGACACAAGTTGGTTGTTATCCAACTCCAAAAAAAGCTTCAACACATCTCAATGTGAGAAGAGTTGGGTGCAAACATCCTTAAACATCCAATCAAATAAAAAAACATAAATGCCTTGTAATCAAACTAAAACATAAGCATTAACACTTGGAAGATGTAATTATGAGTTTAAAGTTTCAATGTAAATTATTGTACCTCTGTGTAGTCTTTTTCCAGTCTCTTAATTTTGCCATCATAGTCCAATTCTCGTCTGGTTGCCTGACAAGGATGATACCAATAACAAATTACAACAAAAAAGACTGATCACACACTATTTTAGAAAACATGTTTATGCTCAACATAACACATTCAATCTTTCCTGTCATAAATAATGGTTGTTCTTGTAATTTTCGTCAACATTACACAACTTTTGAGCATGAAAACTTTTGACTTACTTCTCCTTCGCTGACTTCTAAACTTCGCAAATTGTTTCCCACCAAGGTAACTTCATCCTCAAGAGTTTTCACTTGCCTGTTGATTCACAATGAAAACAAAAACCTCAAATTATGTGTGGAACACAAACAAAGTTGATAGACTATACACTGAATGCAAATATGGAGGACCACTCGGTCGTCGCCCGGGATGAGTCGAATGAAAGCGAGGCTAGTTGGGCTTCGATGTTTTGTTTTGACAATGCTTTTCCAGAAAAGTCTTGCTTCGTAGTCGATTTGTTTCGCTCTCCCTACGTGTTTTTGTGTTCCTGAATGCCACCGCAACAGAGTGGAATCTTCCACAGCAGGTGTTCTTTTTTTCAGTTTTCTTGTTCGCCTCTGAGGGGAAACCAAAGAGACGGAGGCAAGGAGTTCACATTCGCCGAAGCAACTGTTTAAGTTCAGGTTGGAATCGATCTTAGAAAATGTGTAAGACATTGCATTTAGCTCTAAGTTGTTGTCATTTGGCTCAATGCTTTCACTGGTTTCAGTAATGGGGCAGTTGAAGTTCATTCGCTTGGTTATTGCACCGTAGTATTTATATTTACTTCGTGCGATTCCGTGCACATGCAATCATGCGAGTGGACACAAACGCAAATAACTTCTTCCTTTGAGACAGAGGAACACCACCAGACACCACATAAGCTCGTCATTTAAACGATTTTTCGGAGATATATCCTGAAACGTAGCAAACAAACTCTAGTCCCCGCGGCGATCGTGAACTCCTTTTCTCCGTCTCAACGAATTGCATTGACCCACTATTTTCTCTTAGAGGTTAACGGTGGAAGATTTCTATCCCCTCTCGTCGCATTCAGAAACACAGCAACTCGTAGGCACAGCGAAATAAAACAACAGGTCGACCACAAAGCAAGAGTTTTCTGGCCGGGAAGAAGCCCAACTAGCCTCGCTTTCATTTGACTCGTCCCGGGCGACGACCGAGTGGTCCGCCATATTTGCATTCAGTGTATAGCCCATTTCAAACACAGTTCAAAAGTTGTAAACAGTAATTAGGTAGTGCCATATTAAAGATGATGTTTATAGCAGAAGATTTGAGCCTGACCTTCTTCAGCGCTAAATTGAGTTTTGAATGGGACATGATATTGCGTTTATTACATTTTGCCACTTATTTACATTGAGTGATTAAAGTTAAGATAATATATATGGTGAGGAAACCTAAATGACACCAGGAGGCTTATACAAGGTTTGGTTTCCTCCCAAAACAGAAGGAATTTAATAACAAAAATATAGAGCAAGACGATTCAGTTAGGTTAACCTGGGATCATACCCTCCCTCCTTGTACAGTTTAGATAGACGCGGTAAAGGAGGGCATGATACATTTACTTGTCGAATCGTATGTTCAAAAACCAGATTGTGGTTTTTGCTCTGATTGGTCGAGAAACAATACTTATGGTTTGCTGTCTTCTGATTAGCTGTCATATTTCAACGAGACTTCTGGCCAGAAGCTGGTCAGAAAACCGAATGGTGCCTCAACTAACTATGTGCAGACGAAGCAAGTTTTTGAGAGGACAAGTTTTCTTTTGTGTTAATTATCCTTAGCCTTCTGTAGATCCACATGGAGAATTTTCATGGAGACGTTCAACAGTTTTTAAATTGCTCGCCATCGCCCGGTCTTGACTTTCACGATAATAATCTCCAGTTCATGACAAAGAAGGGAGCAATTAACAACTTGGGGTGACTGCAGAATGCACGGCAAGTTAATATCACAGAAATAACAGCAAGGTTTATTTTTCCCGAGCGCCATCTCACCCTGCTCCCGAGCACATTTTTTTTTCAAAGCACGGCAAAGTTTTGAGGCCTGTATATATGTAACTGTACAAATTACTTCTGCAGACTTTTTTTTGCATCTCGTGAAAATATAGTGATTTGACTTCAGGTGGATATGACAGTTCAACCACACCTTAGTTTATTTTAATTAGGGGGTGGTTGGTGGCTGGTCTTATAAATGTATCAGGCGTTATTTTCTCCCCCCCCCTCCCTTTCAAAAAAAATGCCTGATTGCAGGTTACAGTAAGGTATAAACAAGAGTTGGCTCAAAGACTAAGGAAATACTAGAGGAAAGGAAGAAGCCAGAAGAAAAGAAGAAGACATCGAATAAATGAACAAACACAGTTCATCCTAAACTAATGGCACCCTCTCTACAAGATTCATATTTTTTTGCGTGTCAACTAAGAACCCATACAAGTAACTCTTGTTCAAGCCTCCCCACAACAGTCAAGCTTCTCTAGAACTGTAATTTTATCTCTAGTCTAGGTACATAATATTCATATTTTTACTGCTTTTTCCTTTAAAAAATTAGTTATTATGACCCAATGACTCACTCTTCAGACTCCTCAGCCCTAGCTTCTGTTTCGTCCAATTCCACTTCAAGTGCAGCAATCTTGCTAGAAATCTGCAGAAATCAACCAAGAAAATATTCACTTCAATGCATGTCTTTATTAATTTTTATATTTAGTGAAGAAAACAAAGAAAAACCACCCAGAAATGACTGACTTAGATTAAAACCAAATTTAAAGAACAGCAGTCTATCTCCATCCTTGAAATCTTGGACTGTCTCCAAAATGCTCATTGCTGCGCTCTTTTTATCCAATTTAATTGTGATATATTAAGTATTAAGAAAGCATCTGTCCAAAATCAGTTACTAACTTCTTGACAATAAACCCCAACTATTTGAGTTGTACCCTCCCAATCAATGCATATAAACAGCATAAATTTCAATTACATATCCAAAGATCATATTGTGATGTTTACAACTATCCTTCCATAACTCTTATAATGACATTGTATTCTTATTTAATAAATCGAAAGTCAAGTGGTTTAACCTCGTCATATTCTTTCTCAGCTCTTTCAGCTCGGTCACGCTCCTCTGCCAGCCTGGCTTCAAACTGGGAGGACTAGAAAAGAAACAAAACTATTGTCAACTTAATGCAGTCCAAAAGAAAATGCAAATTCTTAACAGGTATCTAAAATTTAAAACTTGACCCATAAGTTGACACCAATGTTTACCACAATGAGGTGCTTCATTTAGTAAGCTACTGTAAAGACTTGTGTATAAGCCACACTAGTGTATAAGCATTAGTGTTATGGTTGGTGGTCAAGAATGATGCAACAAGCAAATGTGATCATGTTGCCGACATTAAAGGGGCTCAGTCACGTTTGAAAAGCTTAGCTAAACTTTTCAAATTCGTAGTTTGCAATCCATGTTAATCTTCTCCATCCTTAACCATTCCTGTTCCTTTATGGTTTATTATTATCTCTTTGATGTTTTCCTATCTTTATAAAGTGTTATTTTTAGCTTTCCTTTAATTTAACGGATATTTTTTCGATGTTCAAAATAACTCAAGATGCCGTGACTGAGCCTCTTTAATTAAGGACAAAAGCTATGGAATATATTGATGATATAACATGGCTAAATTTAAGAAATTTCTCTTCAATATTTCATGAGAGCAGTGAATGGAAAGAGAAATTTTGTATCTTTAAGTGGCCATGTACATTGTAGTGTTGTATTTATTATACAAACACCAAACCATTTCAGTTTCGCTACAAAGGCATGATCTCTTCACGTGTGAAAATAACCTGTTATTTCACGAGTGAAGATAACATGTTATTTTCAATTAAGATAACATGTTTTCACATAAAAGTTCACCTGGTATCTTATTGGTGTTTATGTAATAAATATGCTACTAGTTGAATCTATACAAGTGGCCACCCTTGGGAAATGGGAGGTGGCTGCTAAAGAGGGGTAGGCCACTTAGTAGGGGTTTGTCATGAATTAGCGTCATGAAACTTAGTTGAAATGTCAAATGAATTTATTAAATTAAATAAAAAGCATGCCTGACTACACATCAATACTTTTTTGATTTACTTTTTCCTTTAAAAATCATGGTCGGTACAAAACATGGACCTCCCCAATCTGGACTCCCTTCTGGACCCCCATTTAAACCCCCAATTTTTTCTCTTTCCAAAAAAAAATAATAATAATTGGGCTCCTTATTTAATTAAACTTAGAAGGAAACATGATGAAGTCTATTTAATCAGCGAGCAAAATGTGAAGAAATTATTGAATTCACATAGTGTTGTGTATAAAACAATATTTAAGCAATAGATCACAAGTTTCTATGGTTTATAGGCTGATAAACCACGTGGGATGTTGATAGAACACGAGGAGAATTGTAAATCATGAGCCGCAGGCGAGTGATTTATGAATTCATCGAGCGTTCTACCAACATCCCAAGTGGTTTATCAGCCTATAAACCATAGAAATTTGTGGTCTATTGCTTTTATATAATAATTCAGAAGACGCACAATTTTTCCATGGGTTTACCGGCACATTAAACCATAGCTGATTGACCAATCAGAGTGCGCGCATTGATTTGGTTTAATATTATATAAAATGGCTGCAGCCGCAGTTAACTGGGTTTATTTTTTTGAAACCTGGTTAAAATTCCCAAATAACTTGGTTATGATGAAACAATGGGGGTTAAATTTTATGAACAGCCACATTGAAGTGGATGAACTCAATTCATTTATTTATGTCATGACATGGATAAACCAACAAAACAGAGACTTTGAGGACTACGGTCTTTCATTTTCCTGATTCGTTTTCTTTGTTATTTGTGTACTTCAGTTTCTTTGCATTCATGGCTAAGGCAGTCTCTCTTCTTTCACATGCACACTTAACACAAATTTCCAAGGTAGTTTTTTGGAACTTGATGTTAATTTTTTGTAGCCGTCAGAGTGTGCTCCATTGCTGTTAAATGAATGAATTTACCTCTATGCGACAAATCAGCGATTGCTTGAAAATAATCACCAGGAATCCTTACATGCAAGACTCTTATCCCCAGGCTTTTATAGAGAGCACTGATTTTTCGGTTACCCAGTTAATTGTAATTGATTAATGAGTTAGTTAAATAACCTGGTTAACTCTCATATACAGCTGCAAGGTCATTGTATTGTTCTAGACACAACACTGTGTGAATTTATTGATTTCTTCACATTTTGTCCACTGGTTAATGTACACTTCATACATGTTTCGTTCTAAGGTTATTAAATCAGGAGCTTGTTTTTTTTTGAGAGAAAAAATAGGGGGTCCAGATTGAGGGGTCCACATTTTGTGCTGACCGCAATCTACACTGATGTAACATTTTTCACCATCGGTTGAAATGCTTAGTGAACATGGAAAAAACCAAACAATAACAATAAATCTACATGTATGTTCGAAAATGTTTCTATCAGTCTTCACACTCAATTTTGAACTCTTTATCTGCCATTGCTTTTTCCAAAAAAAGCCAAACTAGAGGGCAAAAAAATTAATGCCTGTACCCATATGCACCCACTTAACAGTGGCTGTTTAATAGAAGTTTAACTGTATACATCTTCAGAGTCAAATGCTCAGAGATTTTGATAAATACTTTTAATTAGAAATGAGCAAGTCATATTATATGATGAAAACATTAGCCAGGCATCAAACCCAAAAAGGCCAAATTCAAAAGCTCGCAGTAGAAACCATGTTGACATGTACCTGTAGCCCACAGGGAACAGCTCTATTTCACTTAAAATGCATGTGTACACATGTGCAGACACAATCTTTCTGAATGTCACCTAGACACCTAAATGAAAATGAAATGGAAACAATCCCTTACTCGTTCCTCATCAGCCATTCCCCTATTCTCCAAAACCTTCCTTACTCTGAAAGAAAAACAGATTAAACAATATATTGAAAAAAGCAAAAAACTACACTTTTATTCCTTTTAAACAATATATGTATATGAAATTGTTATCAAAATATACAAAAGTTTTACTTGTAACTGGTCACAGATAAATTGATAGATGTATCTTATAAGTGAGAGTTCTTGCATCCAAAACAGGCTTGGCTGTAGGTAAGTGCAATATGCAACAAACTTCTTTGAATGAAGTACTAATAATGCTTTGTTTCAGAAAATATCCATATCCAGTGCATTCTTTGCTCTTTGACAGGAGGTGACAAGAACGATTTAAATGCCTAACACCACATCTAATCACTGGTAAATGACACTCTTTCTATTTTTGTGACTGTGAGATATACAGCTGTATGTAATGACTCTCAGAACTGTAAGTAAACACAAGAACCTTTCACTTTCATCTGCCTGGGCCTCTGCTGTTTTCAGTTGTTCTGTTATCGAACCCAAGCGGGATTCTGCAGCGTCAAGTTCATCTTCAATTTGCTGCAACTCTTTGGTCAAGGAAGAAACTTCTGTTTCAGCCTAAAAATAAACAATTCAAAAATACTACTATGGCAGTTTTGTTGTATAATAGTACTATGACACTCGCTGACTGGTCCATTGAAGTCAAAAGCCATTCAATTTAACCAACATTATAGCGACTGTGTCTTTTATTTCTTCAGTAAAAAATTCCCCTGCAAATGGCATCAAAATATCGGCTGCTATTTTAAACTTTATTAGTTTTTCACTGTTTGATCGATGCGACAGCGATAAACTGGAGAAGATAAATATCTTCCTTCTTTCTGGCTGTAGCCTATAAACATTTAGTCTCCTTCGCAGCTGAAAAGGAGACTAATGAACATTGGTGTGACCATAAAACAGTGTAATTTTTTTGCTTGCAGTGTGCAAATTGTTTTTTAACAGTTTCTTTCTTTGTTTGCAGCAAATTGAAGATGAACTTGACGCTGCAGAATCCCGCTTGGGTTCGATAACAGAACAACTGAAAACAGCAGAGGCCCAGGCAGATGAAAGTGAAAGGTTCTTGTGTTTACTTACAGTTCTGAGAGTCATTACATACAGCTGTATATCTCACAGTCACAAAAATAGAAAGAGTGTCATTTACCAGTGATTAGATGTGGTGTTAGGCATTTAAATCGTTCTTGTCACCTCCTGTCAAAGAGCAAAGAATGCACTGGATATGGATATTTTCTGAAACAAAGAATTATTAGTACTTCATTCAAAGAAGTTTGTTGCATATTGCACTTACCTACAGCCAAGCCTGTTTTGGATGCAAGAACTCTCACTTATAAGATACATCTATCAATTTATCTGTGACCAGTTACAAGTAAAACTTTTGTATATTTTGATAACAATTTCATATACATATATTGTTTAAAAGGAATAAAAGTGTAGTTTTTTGCTTTTTTCAATATATTGTTTAATCTGTTTTTCTTTCAGAGTAAGGAAGGTTTTGGAGAATAGGGGAATGGCTGATGAGGAACGAGTAAGGGATTGTTTCCATTTCATTTTCATTTAGGTGTCTAGGTGACATTCAGAAAGATTGTGTCTGCACATGTGTACACATGCATTTTAAGTGAAATAGAGCTGTTCCCTGTGGGCTACAGGTACATGTCAACATGGTTTCTACTGCGAGCTTTTGAATTTGGCCTTTTTGGGTTTGATGCCTGGCTAATGTTTTCATCATATAATATGACTTGCTCATTTCTAATTAAAAGTATTTATCAAAATCTCTGAGCATTTGACTCTGAAGATGTATACAGTTAAACTTCTATTAAACAGCCACTGTTAAGTGGGTGCATATGGGTACAGGCATTAATTTTTTTGCCCTCTAGTTTGGCTTTTTTTGGAAAAAGCAATGGCAGATAAAGAGTTCAAAATTGAGTGTGAAGACTGATAGAAACATTTTCGAACATACATGTAGATTTATTGTTATTGTTTGGTTTTTTCCATGTTCACTAAGCATTTCAACCGATGGTGAAAAATGTTACATCAGTGTAGATTGCGGTCAGCACAAAATGTGGACCCCTCAATCTGGACCCCCTATTTTTTCTCTCAAAAAAAAACAAGCTCCTGATTTAATAACCTTAGAACGAAACATGTATGAAGTGTACATTAACCAGTGGACAAAATGTGAAGAAATCAATAAATTCACACAGTGTTGTGTCTAGAACAATACAATGACCTTGCAGCTGTATATGAGAGTTAACCAGGTTATTTAACTAACTCATTAATCAATTACAATTAACTGGGTAACCGAAAAATCAGTGCTCTCTATAAAAGCCTGGGGATAAGAGTCTTGCATGTAAGGATTCCTGGTGATTATTTTCAAGCAATCGCTGATTTGTCGCATAGAGGTAAATTCATTCATTTAACAGCAATGGAGCACACTCTGACGGCTACAAAAAATTAACATCAAGTTCCAAAAAACTACCTTGGAAATTTGTGTTAAGTGTGCATGTGAAAGAAGAGAGACTGCCTTAGCCATGAATGCAAAGAAACTGAAGTACACAAATAACAAAGAAAACGAATCAGGAAAATGAAAGACCGTAGTCCTCAAAGTCTCTGTTTTGTTGGTTTATCCATGTCATGACATAAATAAATGAATTGAGTTCATCCACTTCAATGTGGCTGTTCATAAAATTTAACCCCCATTGTTTCATCATAACCAAGTTATTTGGGAATTTTAACCAGGTTTCAAAAAAATAAACCCAGTTAACTGCGGCTGCAGCCATTTTATATAATATTAAACCAAATCAATGCGCGCACTCTGATTGTTCAATCAGCTATGGTTTAATGTGCCGGTAAACCCATGGAAAAATTGTGCGTCTTCTGAATTATTATATAAAAGCAATAGACCACAAATTTCTATGGTTTATAGGCTGATAAACCACTTGGGATGTTGGTAGAACGCTCGATGAATTCATAAATCACTCGCCTGCGGCTCATGATTTACAATTCTCCTCGTGTTCTATCAACATCCCACGTGGTTTATCAGCCTATAAACCATAGAAACTTGTGATCTATTGCTTAAATATTGTTTTATACACAACACTATGTGAATTCAATAATTTCTTCACATTTTGCTCGCTGATTAAATAGACTTCATCATGTTTCCTTCTAAGTTTAATTAAATAAGGAGCCCAATTATTATTATTTTTTTTTGGAAAGAGAAAAAATTGGGGGTTTAAATGGGGGTCCAGAAGGGAGTCCAGATTGGGGAGGTCCATGTTTTGTACCGACCATGATTTTTAAAGGAAAAAGTAAATCAAAAAAATATTGATGTGTAGTCAGGCATGCTTTTTATTTAATTTAATAAATTCATTTGACATTTCAACTAAGTTTCATGACGCTAATTCATGACAAACCCCTACTAAGTGGCCTACCCCTCTTTAGCAGCCACCTCCCATTTCCCAAGGGTGGCCACTTGTATAGATTCAACTAGTAGCATATTTATTACATAAACACCAATAAGATACCAGGTGAACTTTTATGTGAAAACATGTTATCTTAATTGAAAATAACATGTTATCTTCACTCGTGAAATAACAGGTTATTTTCACACGTGAAGAGATCATGCCTTTGTAGCGAAACTGAAATGGTTTGGTGTTTGTATAATAAATACAACACTACAATGTACATGGCCACTTAAAAGATACAAAATTTCTCTTTCCATTCACTGCTCTCATGAAATATTGAAGAGAAATTTCTTAAATTTAGCCATGTTATATCATCAATATATTCCATAGCTTTTGTCCTTAATTAAAGAGGCTCAGTCACGGCATCTTGAGTTATTTTGAACATCGAAAAAATATCCGTTAAATTAAAGGAAAGCTAAAAATAACACTTTATAAAGATAGGAAAACATCAAAGAGATAATAATAAACCATAAAGGAACAAGGATGGTTAAGGATGGAGAAGATTGACATGGATTGCAAACTACGAATTTGAAAAGTTTAGCTAAGCTTTTCAAACATGACTGAGCTCCTTTAATGTCGGCAACATGATCACATTTGCTTGTTGCATCATTCTTGACCACCAACCATAACACGTAATGCTTATACACAAGTCTTTACAGTAGCTTAATAAATGAAGCACCTCATTGTGGTAAACATTGGTGTCAACTTATGGGTCGAGTTTTAAATTTAAGATACCTGTTAAGAATTTGCATTTTCTTTTGGACTGCATTAAGTTGACAATAGTTTTGTTTCTTTTCTAGTCCTCCCAGTTTGAAGCCAGGCTGGCAGAGGAGCGTGACCGAGCTGAAAGAGCTGAGAAAGAATATGACGAGGTTAAACCACTTGACTTTCGATATATTAAATAAGAATACAATGTCATTATTAGAGTTATGGAAGGATAGTTGTAAACATCACAATATGATCTTAGGATATGTAATTGAAATTTATGCTGTTTATACGCATTGATTGGGAGGGTACAACTCTCAAATAGTTGTGGTTTATTGTCAAGAAGTTAGTAACTGATTTTGGACAGATGTTTTCTTAATACTTAATATACAGCTGCAAGGTCATTGTATTGTTCTAGACACAACACTGTGTGAATTTATTGATTTCTTCACATTTTGTCCACTGGTTAATGTACACTTCATACATGTTTCGTTCTAAGGTTATTAAATCAGGAGCTTGTTTTTTTTTTGAGAGAAAAAATAGGGGGTCCAGATTGAGGGGTCCACATTTTGTGCTGACCGCAATCTACACTGATGTAACATTTTTCACCATCGGTTGAAATGCTTAGTGAACATGGAAAAAACCAAACAATAACAATAAATCTACATGTATGTTCGAAAATGTTTCTATCAGTCTTCACACTCAATTTTGAACTCTTTATCTGCCATTGCTTTTTCCAAAAAAAGCCAAACTAGAGGGCAAAAAATTAATGCCTGTACCCATATGCACCCACTTAACAGTGGCTGTTTAATAGAAGTTTAACTGTATACATCTTCAGAGTCAAATGCTCAGAGATTTTGATAAATACTTTTAATTAGAAATGAGCAAGTCATATTATATGATGAAAACATTAGCCAGGCATCAAACCCAAAAAGGCCAAATTCAAAAGCTCGCAGTAGAAACCATGTTGACATGTACCTGTAGCCCACAGGGAACAGCTCTATTTCACTTAAAATGCATGTGTACACATGTGCAGACACAATCTTTCTGAATGTCACCTAGACACCTAAATGAAAATGAAATGGAAACAATCCCTTACTCGTTCCTCATCAGCCATTCCCCTATTCTCCAAAACCTTCCTTACTCTGAAAGAAAAACAGATTAAACAATATATTGAAAAAAGCAAAAAACTACACTTTTATTCCTTTTAAACAATATATGTATATGAAATTGTTATCAAAATATACAAAAGTTTTACTTGTAACTGGTCACAGATAAATTGATAGATGTATCTTATAAGTGAGAGTTCTTGCATCCAAAACAGGCTTGGCTGTAGGTAAGTGCAATATGCAACAAACTTCTTTGAATGAAGTACTAATAATTCTTTGTTTCAGAAAATATCCATATCCAGTGCATTCTTTGCTCTTTGACAGGAGGTGACAAGAACGATTTAAATGCCTAACACCACATCTAATCACTGGTAAATGACACTCTTTCTATTTTTGTGACTGTGAGATATACAGCTGTATGTAATGACTCTCAGAACTGTAAGTAAACACAAGAACCTTTCACTTTCATCTGCCTGGGCCTCTGCTGTTTTCAGTTGTTCTGTTATCGAACCCAAGCGGGATTCTGCAGCGTCAAGTTCATCTTCAATTTGCTGCAACTCTTTGGTCAAGGAAGAAACTTCTGTTTCAGCCTAAAAATAAACAATTCAAAAATACTACTATGGCAGTTTTGTTGTATAATATTACTATAACACTCTCTGATTGGTCCATTCGAAGTCAAAAGCCATTCAATTTAACCAACATTATAGCGACTGTGTCTTTTATTTCTTCAGTAAAAAATTCCCCTGCAAATGGCATCAAAATATCGGCTGCTATTTTAAACTTTGTTAGTTTTTCACTGTTTAATCGAAGCGACAGCGATAAACTGGAGAAGATAAATATCTTCCTTCTTTCTGGCTGTAGTCTATAAACATTTAGTCTCCTTCGCAGCTGAAAAGGAGACTAATGAACATTGTGTGACCATAAAACAGTGTAATTTTTTTGCTTGCAGTGTGCAAATTGTTTTTACAGTTTCTTTCTTGTTTGCAGCCTGCAGGAGTTTTGTTTGTAGCGTGTCATTCTTTTGCTTGTAGTGTGCACTTTTTTTACAGTTAGGTTCTTTTTTGTCTGCAGTGTGCAATTATTTTGTTTGCAGTGTGCATATTTTTGTTTAACAGTATCCTTTTTGTTTGCAGTGTGCAGGAGTTGATTTTTTTTGACGTGTTCTTTATGTTTGCAAGGGCCACCATAGAAAGCCGAGTTGGATAACACACCCCAAGATCTGCAGAATTCTTTGTATCCTACCAAAGTCAAATTCAACAACATATTTTATTCCGTTATTATTCATTCAAAGTATTTCCCTGTTCTTAAAGGACTTTCACTATTTTACTCTTTGTTTTTCTGCTCACCAAAAACACCACAACCTCAACCCCAGGTTTTCTCAGTCAGTGGTTCAATAGCCTGCTGCCGGCAGCACCTTTGCTGTCATTGGTTCAATATGACAGAACCTTTGACATCATCAGTTCAACATGACAAAGTTCTTTCCAAATTTTGGTCAACAGCAGCTGGTTTGGGTGAATTCTCCGTGTGGTTTAAACCAATCAAAAACAGGGAAATTCTTTGAATGAATAGTAATTAAGGCATAAGGATTAAAATGGGTTGGAAACACTACCAGACAGCTGACCCACCCAAAAAAGAGCCCCAGGTTGGTAGGGGACTGTTTGGTGCCTATCTACTAATTCTTCACTTTAAATTTCAATTTTCCAAATCCATCAAATCTTCAGCATTTCATATTTTCCTCAATTTAACCTATCCTTTGAGAAGAAATATGATAATCTCTTTCCCAAAATACCTAAGAATCCCCCAAAAATTTACACAAAATCACCAAACAGTGGTCAGTGAAATAAGCAGAGAGACTTAACATTGCTTCAAACATGACTGAGATATTATTTGCCACAAAGGCTGTGTTTAGCAAGGTCAAAACAGCCTTCACATGTATCCCTGCCTTGCCAATTATTTGCTGAAGGCAGAGTGAATATTGGTGGACGAGGTGAATATTCGCCAATGTTCACTGAGCCTATGGAATGGCCTTGGACAGTAATTTTCAAAACCCTGGGCGACTCCCATATGAAAAGGACAGTGCAAATCAAGGGTGTTGATAACAAAACGTCACCATTCTCAGCTGTATAGTATCCTTTGAAGGTGCACTCAAAGAAATAGTAATGAAATGCTCTCCTCCTTTGTTTTGCACTAATCTCTCTTGTACACAAGTCAGGCTTCAAGTGTGCGCAGGATCCTTTCTTGACTAGTAATTGAACCTATTCCCTAAGTGGTGTCTTTTTGAGGTCTAATGAAGCTAGAGAAATAACCACATTCTTTTTCGGGAGTTAGATTCAAATTTGCTCCCTCGCCTTCTCATATGCATTCTCCCCAGGTTTCCAAATGTCTAACAGGAGGTGACCCAGTGAAGAAGTGAAGGAGTGAAAAATTGTCTCGCCACTACAACTTGGAAAATAGAAATATTATAGTGGAAAATATATTGTCTGAGAAATATAGAGAGCAGAACAACCTGTTAAGACTGGAAAGGTGGCACCCTAGCTTTGTAAAATAGAGAATAAAAACAGCTTAAACTATAAAATCACCTTGAACATGATATGGTGCATGGACAGATCATGAAACTTGATCAAATCATTTATAAGGCATTATTTCAATAGCCTTTCTTTGATAAGCTTATCAATATTTCCAGAGAGGAATATGACCTATCTGAATGACTCTCTGTTTTCCCCCAAACAGGGTGGGCAGAGGTTGACTAATATAACTTCATCTTCGGTACACTAGTTGATCTCACTACAACAAAACGTAAAACTACACTTCTCGGTGTTCTAGAAATTGCGGTAAGCTTATACCAAATTTTTGCGAGAGCTGAGGGTTAATGAAATCAACCCTTTTAGATATGTGATACTGCCAACGATTACACTTGCATGTTTTACTTCTCCAGGCAAACTTTCTTGGACAATCCAATAGATAACCTGAAAGCTATTACCTGATATAACTCTTCTCTAAAGTTTGGCCGATTTACCATTATGAATTTGCAAGAACACTCAATGTAGAAACGGTTTTTTCCAAGTATGAAAGAGGCAAGATAATTCAACCGAAGCATCGATCATTGTAATTCACATTTGACCTTCCCTCGTGGTAGACATCATATAGAAAAGCTCTCTTAAAGTTTAAAAGTATCATTTGTAAACAGATTAGCTAGCGACATAGCGATAGATATCCTGCAAAAATGCCAGATCGTGTTCACTTTGAACACCGTAACTGAAGGAATTTCAACTAAGCTTATATTTTTGTTCTTGGGCTAAATGCACATTGTAAAAACCTTCAAGACAAAAGCATAATTTCCTCAGAAAGCAGTATATTTTACTGTGTAAATCGAACTTCTAGCTATGCAGCAATTCTCTGAAATTCGACTTTCATGATAGCAAGCCGCAGCAAGAGGTTTCCACACTAAGCAAAGGCTTCTACAATTAAAACATGGACTCACGTTCGCGGCTCTTTCATTTGCCTCTTTTAATTCTGCCTCTGCCTTGTCAGCCCGCTCTTCTGCATCGGCAAGAGTTTCACGAAGAACGGCCATCTTTTTCTTGATCTGCTCCATGTTGTTTGTTTGAAATTACTAGACCAAAACCAACAAAAACCTGCTAACAGTGTGCTGCCTTCGAAAGACAAGCGATGGATGAAAAGAAGATGCGACTGACGCCCAGATTCCCAAAATTCTAAGCCAGTTGCGTGCCATTCCATATATGGAATGAGAGCTTTGGAAAAATTGGCATAAAATTATAAAATGTTTTTACAGCCAAACACGAGAAAAATTACATATTTAAGTTGGATGTGAGCTAAGCACGTTTATCTGAAGATTGCTTCTATTGTAAAACCCTCATTTTTAGTTAAAGTACATATTGAACAACAACTGCAATAAACATATTTCAGACCATTTCTGATACGGAACTGTTGACAAAAAACTCCAAAATTCGCGTGAAGTACGTAAATTTATGTTATTACGATAACAAGCCAATGTGCTCGACCCTGCAATATTTAAAATTTTTTTTTTTCATCTCTAACAAGGCATTCACAAAGGGAAAAGGGTTAATTTATACCTATGCAAGTTTTCCCCAGGTCACGCAATGATCATTGCTGTCACGCTTTGACAGCTTTTATGACGGTTTGCAATATTTCCTCCATAATTATAAACTGAGAGAGAACCAAATTTATGACTGATTGTGCGATAAGATAGTCGCACGGATTTAAACTCATTAAATACGGTGGTTAAATACTTGCGGTTGATAAACGTGACGTCAGCACGTCAAAGGGGAAATATAACGGGTCATAATATTACACAAAAAGGCTATTCATGGGTCCTGTTTCAGAAGACAGTAGAATACAAAGAAAATGTGCAGCGGACAGCTAATCAAAATATCGGATTTATTGGCATGTTAGCGTACGCGTGAGTTACATACCTGTCGCATGAATAAATATTTCCGAGATATTCTTTAATCACCATGTCTGTTAATTCTATCCTTACATTAGTAAGGTGTGTACTCATCAGTATTTGAACTATGAAGGTGATTTAAAAGGAACTGTGATCACTTTGACCACGATTAAAGACCATTTATTTGAAGTCATGTTTGGTCAGTTTGGTACTAACAACACCCGGCTCAGACAGTCTTCCATGCGCGAATCTGTCTTATGATGGTCACGCAAATATGCGATAAGAGAAAAGAGGATTGCCTTTAAGCAAGTGATTTGGTGTTAGTTTTAACCTGCGATCAGGCGTTCCTATTTTTTTTCTTCCCGCCGCGAAAAAAATAGGGACGCCTGATCGCACGTTAGAACTAGCCCCAAATCACTTTTCCCGCCGCGAAAAAAAATTGGGACGTCTGATCGCAGGTTAGGGTTAGTTCCAAATCTAGAACTACAATCTGGAACTACAATTATCAAGTGATCCAGCTAACAGCTTAAGATAAGAAAGACGTAGAATTAAGGTGAACCAGAACTTGCGCAATCGATGCTGACAAATTATCACGCCGGAGAGTGCTGTGCTTTTGGTATATACGGATTAACTATTCCAGTCGCTAATTAAAAGAGTTGTATCGGAAAAACTACAGTTAATTCCAGTTGGCATGTGATTTGAGAAGTCTAATTTCAGGCACTTCTTATGTTATGATGTTAGTTCGCGCCTGATCGCTTGATAAACGCCAAAGAATAAATATTAAATAGTATGAAACTATTTACACAGTTCGTAAAAAATAGTAAATCTTTGGAAACGTCCTACGTTTTGTACAAAAACTATTTACAGTCTCTACAATTAAAAAATCCTGCCAAGAAAATTTCTGACACGAATCATCGCTTAAAAGGCCGAGACACACGATGCGACAAATCGCTGCGACACGTCGCCGCGACAGGTTGCTGCAAGAAATCGCCTCGTGTGACATGTGAAAATCATTGTCGCTGCGACAGAATTTTGTCGCTGCGATCTGTCGCACGAATTCAAACTGGTTTGAATTCGTGCGACATATCGCAGCGACAAAATAAGCGCAAGCAGCCTTGTCGTAGCGTGTGTACGCTTCTGCGACAAGTCGCTGCGACAAAATTAAAATCAGCCAATGAGGGAGCGTCAATTATTTTCCCATGATCCCTCAGAATACCATTCAAAATGGCGTTCGAACATGTGGACCAAGATAAACAACTTGAACAAGTGTCTTGTCGCCGCGACTTGTCGCAGCAGCAGTGCAGACGAGACGACTTGTCGCAGCGACGTGTCGCCGCGATTTGTCGCATCGTGTGTCTCGGCCTTAATTTCGTGCCACTTGGGAGCAGAACAATTCCTCTCCGGATAACCTTCAGGAGTTTTCAAATTCAGACGGAAAGTAAGTAAGGCTACACCTCAGTCCCTGTAGAAGGATGGAAAGAGAAATACAAGTACAAATTATTAATTGGCCTGAACTTTCAGAAAACTTGGCGAGAAATCAAGTACAATAACTTCAAATAGTAGCTGGGCTGTACCGTAGATTACGTCAATAACGGGTAACTGAGAGATAGTGATATGGGATATGAACTATCTGCCGGTATAAAGGATTCCCTAGAATATACCAGCTCGGATATGGGGCTGCTCTTATAATACCGAACCCCTCATAATAAGATATAAGGTCCTAATACTGAGGCCTCTACAGAATAAGATACGGAATTTCCTGTCATTCCAACTACGTTCTCGGTATTCTAAAAGAAAACTGATTATGTTAGAAATTTGGAAGTCTTCTTACCGGAAAGATTATTCTTCAAGATCAGCATCATCCACGGATTCTCCTTTCTTCAACTTGGCGATTATCTACGGTAAAAGCGAAAAAGGAGTTAGGTGAAAAATATCCAACTGAACACTTCAATGTGAACAGTGCACCGGAGAGTCAGCTTACCGCCTTTAATCTGTTGATTTCTTTATTTTCCGAGTTCTTCTGAGCATCGTTAGTGATAAGTTTTACACGAGACGCGTACCTGTGAAGATAAAGCAAGACATTGGTTGAGTTGATAATTGAGCAGCATATATTAGGTTAACTTAGCCTGTAACAGCAGCCCCGGGGCAGCAGCCCACCTGTAGATAGTCTCTTTACTCACATCTATGGGGAAAACAGAACTTAGCACAACTTGTCTCGCATCACTGCATTCACCAAACAAGTTCAGCTTAGACAGTTATCAGCAGCTAAAAAATATCATAAGAGCAAACTTCATCCTTTCATCACACAACACTTGACTTACAAATTTTCCTAAGAAAATGGTGGCAAATGAGTGAGAAATGGTGAGGAGAATTAAGATTTTAATATAAAGACTCACGTAAGCGATGTCACGGTTTCATCGGTGTTATAGTCCGCCGGCGAAATGTTCACAAACATAAGAGTTTTTGCGTTACCACCTGAAATCAAACCAAAGTATAAAATGAACGCCTGTTTTGCGCTAGCCCAAGATTCTAAAATACTGAACACTTACGCGGCGTTACCGTTTAACGTACAAGGTGAGTTTGCGTGACCTGTGGTAAGTCCTTCAATTACAGCTAGAGGTCACGTTATCTTATTAAAATAGCCTTAACTTCGTGCATCTACTGACGTTGTCGAAATTATGACGTTCATTTGGTTAAGGTCGAGTGACGGGCTGACTACTTCTTCGTCCATGAAAACCAACCATTTCAAATCTATTTTACTGGGTCTCTTACCAAGCGAGTCCTGCATAAGCATAGTTAGCTTGTTATTCCTGTAAGGAATGAACTGTTGTTCGCTAGACAGAGCCGAGATCACGTCTCCCAGGGCACTCAAACTCTTATTAATGGATTGGGCTTCCTGTGAAACACAAGAAACAAGCTAATATAAACCGAAGAGCTACGAAATGGTAGGGTTATCAAAAGGCATTGAAATACAAAATAAGGCGAGAGGATTCGAGGCAAATTTAAATGAAATCACCTTAAGTTGTTCAGCGGTTGCACCAGTTTTAGTAGCACGTTCAGAGCCTGCCAAGTCGACCAAACTTATCTGAAACAAAACACAAAGCTTCAATCTTCTTGCCCACAATAAATCTTAATCAAAGAACGAAAAACATATAAACAATAACAAGCGCGGGAAAAATACGTCACAGGTTGCAAGCGCGGGAAACATGGCGGCTGTCAAGTTAGGAAAAGGTTGCGTGAGTAGGGTAGGGTGATTTTCACCTGATTGGTCGGAAAGAGGCACCTTCATTCTGATTGGTTTGCTGGACCAGGAGAATTTACGCGAGGGAGAATTTAGAAGTTAGTGACTATAAAACCTATAACAATATATCTGAAGCACACACTTAGTCCAAAATGAAAATCTGTCAGTCGAGAGACACTAGCTGGAATTACTCACCTAGCTGGAATTACTCACCTTTCCTTTCACTACGGCGCCAGAAGTTAAATTGGTACTTTCGATAACAATTCCAAGAATAAGATGAGACCGCGAGCTCTCGGCATTCATTTCTGAAGAAAGAACAATAATATGAATTCCTTGTGTCTTCACTTCTTAGTTCCAAACATTTTGATGGTATATTCAGACAGTCATAAACTCTTGATTGACTTTCTGTACTCTTGGTGGTGGAAATTAGTATTTTTTTCCTTACTCGTTGAGGCGACGTGTCTGTTTTCCGAGCCACTTTCAAATATAGTCCAAAGTTCGTCCTTGGTGGCCGCCTCCTTCATCACAGATCCCTGGACGAACACGAGTCCCTGAAACAATACAACAAATATCAGCAAGGTTTAATGACCGCCATTCTGAATTTTAAGGCAGCTTCTGTTAACAGTTTTTAACGTGGATCTACCAAACCAAAGTTACACCTTGGCTTTTTGATTACAATTTACATCATCTCCAGAAGAACGTTTGAAGAATAGTTGGTATATTACCTTTTTGTCTTTTTTGATGTCAAGTTTCGCAGGCTTAGGAATGTTAAGGAAAAAAGGTTCACTTAAGAAAAATCCAGGGCGTTAAAAGAACTTACAAAACTTATACATAACAGTTACAATAGGAATATTTGTTTTTCCTGTCAAAGGATACATCTTTACCATGTGGAGCCAATAAATCAATAAGTCTGTCATTATACAACTCCAACATGTAACAGTGAACTCTAAAAGAGAATTTGGACCTGAAACGGAAATAAATACAGCAGTCAGAATCAAAGAGCTCTTTAAGCCAACTTCTGAATACAAGGGGAAAAACTAAGCATTTTTTAAAAGCTTGAGACTTTTCCTCTTAATTTTCATTTAATAAACCGCACTGGTTAAGCAAGTTCTACCCCGAGACATCATTGGTTTTGATGCGAGAAAGCTTTTACGACGCCAAAAGCGAAAGATCCTTTCATATCTTTTCAGATTCTCAATTTCCTGAGTATTCTCTCTCAGCCAAAGTTTGTCGTCGAAGGGCATTCAAAGACTGGCAAATTTTGTTTTCGAGAATTAAGCAGTTTCCGTTTTCCAAAGGGAAACTGCTCAGTGGTCGACGACTACAAATTTAGCCTTAAATTGTCAACAGCTCATCTCATCAAACACTACGTTTTTGAGTTGTAAAGTGAAGCCTTGTTACTCTACAAATATAATTCAAACTCACTTTTGTTCATCCATTAAAGTAAATATAGCTGTCATAGCGCGCGGAGCAATGCCAGGTGATTTCAGTTCCTTGTCTCCAATCATGGTGTAATTAAGAAACGTTAAGGGAAAAAAATCATCTCTCCTTCGAATTGAGTAGGCACCTGCGCACTGTTGCGAGATTCATTAACTGCGTGAAAAAAATCTTGTTATGGAGCAACAAAATGGTCTAAATGCAGGGAATATTCCAGAGATTTTCAGAATGGTAAGACACAATCAAGAAAAGAACGAAGGAAGGGGCGTATAAGGCAAAGTTTCACTGGTTCAACTTCCAGTTAAAAGGATATGTTTTGCCAGAGCCTGTCTGCCCATAGGCAAAGATACACACATTGTACCCGTCCACAGCCGATTGGATAAGATTCTGGGAAAGCAAAAAAAAAACAAACAAACAAACAAATTAAAATTAACACACACTTAGAGTGAAGTTCAGTGCACTAACTGAAAGACACATTCTAGTAAAAATTCGCGAGCTGATTTTCTTTCAATGATAATTTTCTGTCTTCTCCTCACGGGCCTGCTTGTCGCTTTTCTGATGTGGTGACAAGAAGCTTCAAAGCAAAACTGTTCGCATTTAAGAGTAAGACTATTAGACGAAACATAGCATAGCAGACCTGGAGCAACCAAAGGGATTTTGGCACAGATATGAGGGGAGAAAATACTCCAGGCTGTTTTATTTCCGCAAAATCATTCTCATTTTCAGTAAAAAGTTGGGCACGAATTGTGAATAGATAAATCATTAACCACTCTCTCAGACAGCACATTTGTATGCTAACTGTAGTACTTACATTAGTGTCCTCGAACACTTTCTCCTGTCCATGATCAGGTGTGAACACTTGATCATACTGAAAGTCCTTTGGACCACGAGGTGTTTCCACCACAACAGTGTACTCATCTGGAGACTTGATCACTGAATAATTTCCCTACACAGAGAAAAAAAGATCAATAGAATCGTGGCTTTTACAATGAAAAAATACCTCAAAGGGGACTTAAAAGTAAGAACCACCTTGTACATGAACTGTACCACATGAAAGTGCTCCTCAGTAGCTTTCATTTGAATGGTCACACACTTGGTTTTCATCCACAGATTTGAAAATGAGAACCACCTTGCACAGTATAATGAACAGTACCATATAAAAGCACTCTTTGATAAGTTTCATTTGAATGGCCACACATTAGGGTGACTAGGATTTCACCCAAAGAATTAAAAGCTTGAACTACATTGTTCAGCAAACTAAACAGTATCGCATAAAAGTACCGCTCAATAGGTTTCATTTGAATGGTCACACACTAGGGTTTCATCCACAGGCTTAAAAGTTAGAACCACCTTGCACAGCATAATAAACAGTACCACATGAAAGTACTGTTCGATAGCTTTCACTTGAATGGTCACACACTAGGGTTACATCCACAGACGTAAAAGATAGAACCATCTTGTATAGCAAACTAATTATTAACAGTACCACATGAAAGAAGTGCTCAAAATCTTTCACTTCAAGAATACACACAAGGGTACAAAACATCTCACACAGAATACGATGAGCCACACTATATGAATGACAGTGAATCAAAGACGTTTTCACAGCTGTAGAGTGACACGAAGGGCTAAGAAATATCTCACATCTCTAGAGTCCAGTATTTAAAATGATGATCAGAAACAAAGTCTCTAGCAGTGTAACGCACTATTAGATACAAAATGCCAAATCTTACCCTTCCTTTCTCTGATCCACTTAGAGGCCTGGCTCTGCAGTACACTCTGATCTTGCCTTTCATATCTTCTATCATGTTGTAATACTTCTTACGTAAAATCTATGGTAGAGAAGGAAAAGATAAAAAATGCATTCTGAGAAATAAATTTACAGATTGCCACCAACATCATTGCAAAGGTGCAGTGGTCTAGAATGGTTAGCAAGTTGGACTCTGGATCCAGCAGGTCCAGCAGTCTAGGTTCGATCCCTCACCAAGTCACTGAAATTGTGTTGTGTGACACAAGCACACAATGCAAGGTGTATAAATAGGTATCAACATCCTTAATGCCCTGCGATGTTAAGATCTTGAGAAAGTGCCAAAGTAAATTCGACTGCCTGATGTCCGAAATGCTCTTTATAAAGGAGCTTAAACCAACTTTGAACAAACAGTCAGATTCAATCCGTGCGAAGTTATTTATATAGCATTTTTATAGTATTTTAGTATTTTAACACTTACATTTTAGCGCTTGTATTTACAATCTCACGCTCTAATTCGTACTTATATATGTATATTTCATTCGCTTCTTCTACAACTTGAAAATGATCTCAAAAAGATCGAAACGTCGTTTTTTATCGCTAGTTTTTATTCTGAAATTTGTCGTGATTGTTTCGTAATATTATGTTCATTTGCTTATCAGGATTACATTCATGCATTTGCCAAAAACTAATGTAGAGTAATGACTGTCTCCTTCTGACCCCGGCTTCTGTGCTTGTAGACAATTACATGATTATAATTATTGGACATAAAATTATGATGTAGTTAATGTCATAAAGTATGTTATTTGTTGGTTGGACGTCCTTTTAACGACTAGAACAAATTATTGGACTACAGTACTTACTCTTTCACTGTTGTAGTTATCTGAAAGACTTTTGTTCTCTTCTCTAAGAGCCTTCACTTCATTGGTCAGATCATCCACCTTCTCTTGAGCGGCAAGGCCTTCCTGTTTCCGACACAAAAGACAAAACAACAAGATCAGATTAATAACATCCAATAACTCCTTACTAACAAATTAATCGTCAAAAACAATTCACAATAAAATAACAAAGACACCGACCTTTGGCTAGCTAGAACATGAACCGTATATGCATGTGAAATGTGAACACATACACACACAACTGGCACAGAAAATGGAATGTTGACACATCACAAGCCCTGTCATGGCCTCACATAACTTACAGCTTTGTTTTCAAATGTGAACAAAAAGGTAGCAAAAAACAGGGTTATTTTGTTTACATGGAAATTCCAGCAATTTTGATAACAAAATGGGGTAAAAGTCACTTTTCAATTTCCAAACAATAGTTATATTTCGTTACTTCTTTCAAAATGGGGTTGCTTTCAGAATTTTATGGTATACATTGTCTTAATGTAACACCAAATTCTTAGAAGTAACATTAAAAATATAAATGCATGGGAATATGACAGAGGTTATTATGTTTTGACTCAGTTAAAGTGAATGATTAAATCAAGAACTTCAATATTCTGTATATGATATTGTAGGCATTTTCGAAGCAAGAAATTAAAGAAGTTCTAGAATTATGATGAATTGATTGATCATGATTCTACCTGTGCAGCAACTTCCAATTTAGAGAGAGTATCCTTGTCTTTTCTGCTGTCTGCAATCAGAGCATCATGTTCCTATGGGGAAAAAAATTATAAGACTGACTGTCATTACTGAAACAAAGTTAATCACTGTTATAGGGGCACTGTCACGCTATTTGACAACTTTGTAAAAAGCTACAAGGTGTCTTCGCATCAATTGAATTCCAAAACTAATCATCTAGTTTTGTTATTTAAGACTATTTGAAGGCACTGAAACTGTTTCCTGTCACCTGTCGCTACAGATGGCATGGATGGAAATGGATTGAAACTTGAAAAAATTGGCCAATTTTTTCGAGTTTTGATGCTACGTGTTCCAAAAATCCTCAAGAAATTTGTTATGGTTAGCTCTCTCTGATAAAATCCATTTGATATCTTCGTCGTAGCCGTACAGAAGCATTTTGTTTATGATTAAAGCCTCAAGTGACGACTTTAGCACAGAATTGACCTAAAACAGCAAAATCCTCGTTGACACTGCTCCTTTAATTAAATGACTCAAAGAATCTATCAAGAATTAAAGCCAAACATTATGTGAAATATTATCAGGTGCTGACAAAGCAAGTGTGAATCAAGTCACTACTAGTTTTCGCTTTGCTTCCAACTGGTTTTAAAGACATATGAAAAACTAGTTAAAATTAAAAAAGTTCAAAAATAAATAAAATTCAACAAAAACGTAATTTAAGTAATATTTTAAAAAATTCTCCTAGTTGCTGCTATAAAAAGTGTATGGATGACTGTTGGAAGAATTTCTATGCTGGCATTTTGGCTTAAAGGGTTAAGTAGCAAATTGAAAAACAAAAAGAACAAACCTTTTTGAGATCTTTCAACTCTTCTTCAGTTTTAGTGAGAGTTTCTTTCACTTTCTCAAACTTTCTTTTCTCCATGTCCAGGTTTTTCTGCAAGTCTACAATATTGAAACAAATACCTCAATGTTCACCTGAAAATATTGCATCAAAAAAAAGACACAACAAGCATATAGCAACAGGGATAAAAGACGAGAAGGAAATTACACACCTTTAAGTTGTTTGTCCTGTTTCTTGGCAGCAGCTCTCTATGAAAAATTAATTTGGGGATGTAATAGTTGTTAGAAAGCAATGTAAAACTAGTGTTGTAACAAGGAGGTAACTTTGAAAACAAGCAGAATAATTTCAACACAAACCTCTTCAGCTGATGGACCAGCTGGTTTGGCCTTTGACTGAGCTTCTTTAACATCTTTTTCTAGCTGTTTGATTTTACTGTGATCCTCCTGAGAAAGAGAACAGATGACAAAGAGTGAAACAGACCACATTACCACTACATGATGAGAATGACAACCAAAAACATAGGCCATTACAGAAACACGAGAGGACTGGGAAAGAGTATGGTTGTTTTCTGTTCGTTTGAAAAACTAAGATGTTCATATGAGAGATCACCTAAATTTGAGTCTTTACCACGAAGCGAAGTATTTGGGGGGGAGGGAAAATGGCAAAATGGCAGCTCTTCAAACATCATCCAAAATAAAGAGTTTGTATGGATTGGGTAGACAAGCCACAAAATTATAAGGGGTTTGTATGGAATTTTGCAACTTTTGCAAGGCTCCCATTTGGAGAATTTTCCGCGGAAAACTCTTAAACTTGGTTGGGTGGCCTTTCATTCATTAACATGTCAATTGAAATGTTTAGATTTTCAACCTAATCAATATAAGAAATTCGCCCCAGTGCCCTCACGTTTCTGCAATGAGCTAATACTGACAGAAAGAAGAACAGGCAAGGAAAGAGAAAAGAAGGGACTTAGAAAAGAAGGGAGAGAGAGTACGAGAAAATGAAAGAGGAAGAGAGGAAAGAAGGACAAAGGAATAACAAAAAGGAAAATAATGTGCAAAGAAAGGAATACAGAGAATAACAAAAAAGATTTGTTATTGATATGCAGGGATTTCATTAAGGGCTGGGTACCGCCTGTGAGGACAATTTTATTGCCCGGCTGGTTTGACCAACTGTGGGAAAGTGTTTTTTTACAAACAAGTTCAGTTCTAGCAGTTTTGCCTGCCTGTGAAAAGAAGTTGCCCTCCCAATGAAACCCCTGGATCTGACTGTGTAAAAAGATGACTTACATGTGCTGCCTTCTTCAATGCTTCAACTTGTGCCTGAAGTTTCTCTTTTTCTTTGTTTGCTTTTTCTAAGTCAGCTGCTGTTCTTGAGTCCTTTAATGCAACAAAAAAGAATACTGCCTGTTTAGACAACCATTCCTACTGATCAAAGCTTTCAATAAAGACTGACTGACTGACAGACAGACAGACAGACGGACAGACAGACAGACAGACAGACTGGCAGACTGACGGATAGATGGACGGACAGACAGGACAGACACACACATACAGACATCAAATTCACTTTTTTCCCCTCAAACCTACAAGTTATACTGAAACCAGAATGACTACAATCTTGGAAAGCACAATGTGACCTAAACTAATTTACCAAAACAAGTCTGTAATTAATCGGTTAATACCTTTCTTTTTGCACCTAAACCAGTATCAGTCTTTGAATCCTGAGGTTTTATTCCACTTGCTTCAAGTTCTTTAATCTGTAACAAATACAAAGAAATCAATTCAGCGCTCCTCTTTTTGCATGCTACCAATAAATAATATGAAAAAAAAAAATACTCAATAAGAAAATTGGAAATACCACTGGGAAGTAAACAATTTTGTAAGTGATACAAATGAATGAACAATACAACAAAAGATGTAGAATTCCAACTTTTGAGAATGGCCCAGCTTTTAATGATCATACCCAACTAGTAAACCAGCAGAACAAAGGGTGTAAGTATTTTTTCAATTCTATACAGAAACACCCCTTACAGTAATTATTTATTGAAATCTAATTTCTCTTTACAATATCGATACAATATCAGAAGACGTGTGATGAAAAACATTTATAATAAACCCAACGCTCTGCCAAGAAATTCTCAAAACAAATTTATGTTCAGTAAAATAAACATGGCAATCAACAAGGGATATCTAAACTTTGAGCTAGGAAGTGAAATGGTCATTAACATATTAACATTTTATTTTAACTTCTTTGTCACACACCCTCTTCTGAAGAGCTTGTATTTTCTTGTTATTTTCCTCTATTTGTTTCTTGGATTTTGCTTCAGCCTGGTCTTTAGCATCCTTCAGTTCTTTTACCCTGTCAGCTCGTATCTTTTTGTTTGCATCCTGTTGCAAATATAGGAAAGAAGGTATTATCTGAACTACAAATACAATAAAATACAAAAGTACTAATGATGATTGTGCATTTTATTGAATTTGTGAAAACAATTTTCTGCAGTCCAAATACATTTTAATATCAGTCAGTCAGTCAGTCACTAAGTCACTCAGTCACTCAATCACTCAGTCATTCAGCAACTCAGTGACTCAGTCACTCAGTCACTCAGACACTCAGTCACTCAAACTATTTGGTTAGCGAGTCACTTAATCATTTTCTTTCTGAATGGTTGGTGGGTGGGCCAGTTTGAGAGTAGGTCATGCCACAAGTCAGTTAGTCCATCAGTGGGTAAGATGGTGGGTCAGTTGCCGAGTATGTGTCAGTCAGTCAAATGATCAAATGGTCACTTTCAGCTTGCGTGCTAGCCTCCCACGCAGACGTTCTTAGGCTTGTCACGCGTTCCTCCCCACGAACGTCTGCTCAACGGACAGGCCACTTCCGTTCACTGGCGGTTAGCCTTTGTTTTAAAAGAACCAATCCTGTTCTGTTAATGTTGACATCTCTGTTGTTTGTCAGGCTGTTTGCCATGTGCTTATGCATTGTTTAGGCTCATTTATGTTGCACGATATTTGCTTTCGAGGGGCACAATATGGAAAATAAGAATTTTTCCGTGAAATGTTGCTTACCTGCATTTAATATTGTGGCGCTGGGCCCGGTTGTTTCACTAGGACTATTTGTAAGTAGAGCGTATGTTGCTTCTTATTCTCGATTCTTATCACGCAAATCATATTTACCCACGTCCGGTTTTTTCTTCTGAGACGCCGTGCTTTACTTCGAGAAAGCTACACGTTTCTGTAGTGAGGTTCTTATGTTTCTTCCATCAATTTGGTTGAGCTTGTGTTTCTCGAGTTCGATGAATAGGTTTATTGCTCCTTTTGTCCCTTCTGGCACCACATAATTAAAATGTAGCTGTTTACGTGCGAATCAGTTGACTGTTTTGCGTGTTGTATATCCCATTGTTTGACTTAGCTCTGGCAAGACCGTACCGGTCCTCAATGTGGATCTTATCAGTTGCCGGTACTTCTAAAATAATATGTACGTCTGGAGTTGCTGGTGGAACTCGTATGTAAGTGAAAATTCTGAACATTTTGAGGCACAAATTTCTTGTGTTGAAGCGTTGGTTCAAAGTCGGTCAAAGTCCAGCTTTGCCCAGATTGGCAGAGAAGCTATGATTGGCTAACCGTCAACGAACGGATGTGGCCGGTCCGTTGAGCAGACGTTCGTGGGGAGGAACGCGTGACAAGCCTAAGAACGTCTGCGTAGGAGGTTACTTGCGTGCTTGTTTAATTGCTTAGTTGCCTAGTTAGCTGGTTGTGTCTGCTCAATGGTCAGTGGATTTGTCATGAAGTTAGAGAAATAATACATTAGAGTTAGGAAACCAAGTTGAATAAGTTGTTTTGTTAACCTAATCCACTCAGCTGATTACAAGCTACATGTAGGTTTACCAGTAATATAAACAGTTAGAGCTTACTAAGCAAAAGGGAGGAGACTGACAGAATTACAAACATTTTGGTAGTAATTGCACTGCTTAGCCATGCCCTGAATCAAGCAGAAGCAAATATTAGAGTTTTACTGACCTGTAACTCTTTCTCTGTCTCTTTCTGTTGTGCAATATTCTTGTTCAATGTTTCCACTTTAGCTGTTAGAGTTGTCACTGATGCCTTGAGAGTCACACTTTCCTTCACAGCTTTTTCTTTGTCCTTTTCAAGAACAGCCTTAACAATTGAAATACCGGTAATGTTTAATGCAAGTCTTAGTTACTGAACACAAGATTACCTACAGGTAATGTCCACTTAGCACAGGATTGTAGAACTAGTGCAAGTGTCTGTCTAAGCAATTAGCACAAGTTTCATTTAAGTTGATCACAGTCTGTTTTATCAATGAAAAATATAACTAATAAAAATAGTTAACAGACCATTTTCTCCTGATAAGCGCCAATTTCTTTGGCCGTGTCAATGGGCACATTTTCTAAGAGCTTCTTCTCTAGTTCTTCAATTCTTTTCTTTGCATCTGCAAGAGCCTAGGTAAAATAAATCACAACTATTAAACATCATCCAATATTGATTTTAAAAAAGCAAAATTGCATATCAGGACTAAATTCAAATCTGGATAAGTACTGAAAGAGACATGCACCAAATAGACCCTGTTGTTACAAAATAAAAAAATTTGCAAGTTCTTTAACATTAAAACCACCAGCTATAAATATTGTTAAAGTACTGCATACTTGTTCTTTTCCTTTTATGTCAGCTTCTAAAATTTCCTTTGTGGAAGCCAGCTGTGCTCTTAATTCCTCCACTTCACCAGAAGACCCTTCTTTTAAACTTCCAAGCTCCTAAAAAATATTGTACATCTAATACTGAGCATCCTAAAACTAACAAAAAACTATGCTACTACACAGAAATACAATCATATGACTGTCTCTTACAGGCACAATGTTAACTAATCTTTTTGCAAAGTACTGTATGTTCTAGTCTATGGCGTTTCCTACATGTATTCTGAGAGACACCACCTCCAAAATTCCAAAAGCTCCAATTAAAGTGAAATAATAACACTTAAAGATGCCACTGTCAGCTTTCTGTAAATACCATGCAATAGAAAAATCTGTTCTACAAGTCTCAGTATCAATAACATAATATTAAAAACCTTCTTGAGTGCGTCAATTTCCTCTATTTGAGCCAATGTTGTAGCTTTTTCTTGCTCCAAGTCACGAGTTGCTTTTGCCAGTTCTCCTTCTAATTCAGAAAGCTTGCTAGACATTCCCTGGAGTGTAAATGAATACATGTTACTGTGTTGTGACAGAAAACGAAGAAGATCTAAGAGGGATAAACTGGAGCCTGTAACAACTAACTGCTTGTGATTTCGTCTGCCATCTGATCATGGTGTAAAAAGCTTTTCACTCAGTATCCCTAGGCTCTTTACTAATAATTGTTTTATAAATTTCATAGAAAAGACCTTATTTTTCCTTTCAAAATCAACACATTGACAAACAGGTTATAAGAATAATTCAGTAAGGAGGAATTTCTATACCAAATCTGAGACTTATGGGGTTAAATCATCTCCATACCTCTACATCTTGTCCATCACTAGAAAAAGAAGAAGATACCACAGGAACCCCATCTCCAATGTCATCCAGTTCATTTCTCAGCTCCTCAACCTCCTTCTCCAGATCTTTAACCTTCTCTTCTAGTTCTCCATTCTTCTCTGTCAGCTCCTTGTTTTTTTCTTCATGTTCAAAGGCCTTCTCTTCCAGAGCTTCTTTTTCTTTTGTTAACTTCTCAACTGATACTTCCAGTTCATCTCTAGCTGCCTCGAGCTGGCTGATTCTGTCTTCAAGTTCTTCGACCTTACCACCGCTATCAGCAACACCTAAAAATAAGTGGTAAACAAGCTTTGTGGTTTTCTGATAAAACATATGTTTGCAACATCACAGTAGTCAATGCTCACCTGCAGTGGAAACAGTTTCAGGAACAGTGCCTTCCTTAAGCATTGTCATAATGGCAATTGCATTTTCAGCTTTTTTAAGTTTCTCTTCCTCCTGCTTCAGTTTCTCCACCATGGCTTGGACTTCCTCATTCCTAAACCACAAACAAGCAAAATGTTAGTTGCAGCAGAAATGAAGGCCTGACTACAAAATTGATCCCATTCGTCAGCTTCAAAACAGAATACTGTTTTAGAGTTGTTATAGTCAATAACATTGCTCTTCAACCACGTCAACCAAACTACAGCTTGCATTGAATGTCGTCATAGCTACAGCCTGATAATTGTACTATACAAAGGAACATTACATCTAGTAAACTCTGAGTGATGAACCTGGTTTTGCTCATTATAAAAATCTTCATATTTTGTACTTTAGCATGTACCTACCAACTGAGCTACAGAGTTGCTTAACCACATGTACAATATATTTTAATCTTGATAGGTAATGGTGTCAAGCTACAATGGTTCCCGGGGGGTACTTCCTTATAAGAGGCTACTGCGGATGTGCCACTGGATGGGGTCGCATTTTCATGACTGGACTGATTATAATGGGGTTACATTTTTAGTAGAGTTACTAGAATGGGATTGCACATTTTCGGGATTTCTGGGATAAGAAAATTCTGGTAAGCAGGGATTTAAACATAGGAAGATTCGGGGTTAAAAAAAATGGTTCGTGCTGTTGTTTCAAAATTTAACAGTTGGCTCACATTGAAGTCCGTTCACAACTTAAACATTAACGACTTTCACAATAGTGCAGAACCTCTGGGTCCAGAACAAAGTCCGACAAATCATACGTGCTATGGTATTTATTTCCCGGCTAATCTGCATTGTTATCGTCTATTGAAGTTAACTCAACTTGGATCTTCTTTTGGATTAGCAAGCGTTTGATCTCTTTCGCTTGGGACTTGTAAGCTTTCAACGTAAAGACAGGGCATCTGACAGGATGTGGTGGTGCGGATCCGCATAATTTGCCTACTTCCGCATCCTCCGCATCCTTGGGGCATTTTTCCGCATAAAACTAGAAAATTGCTACATATAAGAGAGAAGGCAACTGCTTACCATCCTCAGAAACAAAAATAGCAAAGAGATTGATCATTTTGAAGAAGTTATTCAGCCAAAACAGCGACAAAAACGTGCCCTTTCGTTCGTAAACAATATTAAACCTCCAGGCGTTCCATGCATCTTCTAGTGATGGGACTGGGTTCTAGTTTTGGGACCTCCGGTGTCTAGTTTTCCTCATCTGATTTAATGCCTGGTTACTAAGCTTCGGACAAACTCGGCAACCTAAACTACGTACTGTCTACGGAAAACTGCATTGAACGAAGAAATACCTGTCCATGAATGGCAGCAAAAGGTCAAACATGAAATTAAGGACTAGACTTTTCGGTAAAAACGTATTGTGCATTTTATACGTTGGAAAAAGCCAAAGGAACAACTTTATTAACTTCAAAAATTTCCGCATGATCTGGCGTCTTTTCCGCATAATCGTCACTTTCTACCGCATAATATTGCCTAAAATTTCCGCACAATTTTCCATTTTTTTCCGCACCCTATTAGATGGCCTGTAAAGAATATTTGCAATTCATTTTAGGATGACCTACTCAAAAGGCTCTATAAGGTAGCGGCATAAACAGAACGTGACTTATGCCCCGTTCACACCAAAGCTTAAACATGTTTAAAAGCTGTTTAGTTAAACATGGTTTAAAATTGTTTTCTTTATAGAAGCTGCTTACTGATGTTTTTTTACTTCAAATTCAGCACAAATTTAAAAAAAATGCTTAAGTTCATCTAAGTCCTGCATAAAAGCCTGAGTTGCAGTTTTTCTTTAATAGTTTTCATTTTTCCAAACCTGGTTGAATTAAACATGTCTAGTTGATGTGAATGGGGTATAAGTTGGGATCGCGAAAATTACATTAGCCCAAAAGTGACTAAGATGGGGTCTATAATTGGCCACAGAATAGACTATAATGGGGTAGGGGTTCTGAGAGGTCAGCGGCACATACCCAGCAAAAATTTACCCAATTCCCCCCCCCCCCCCCCCCCCCTGGGCAATGGTTATGAAATGTCCATGTGTATTTCTCAGGGTTTACAGTCTTCTGCCGCTAAGTCAATTGAGTTATACTATTAACAAGCATCACCTGTCATCTTCAGTTGGTTCCTCCCCTTCATGTTCTTGTCGATATTGCTCTTTCCACTTCTCAAACTCTTCTTTCATCTTGTTTTGTTCATCCACTAAAGCCTGCTTCTCTTCCTCAGCAGCTTTCAGCTTCTCTTCAGTTTCTTTATCATCCACCTGCCCTGCTGCTGCTGTGGCAGCCAGCAAACCCTGAAGCTGCTCCCGCAGAGCTGTGCATTGCTGTCTGGTTTCACGAAGCTCCTGGGGTGTAATAACCACAGAGTATTAATTTAATCTCAAAATGACCTGTTACAATAAGCACTTAGCTTGTAGATGCTTGCCTTTCATGTTTCTTTCCAACATAAGGAATGTATGCTGTATGTCAGCTTTTAATCCATACTTAATCTTCTCTGTCACTGACTTTTAATAACTTATTTGCACCATCATATATGTCATCAACAACCTTAATATCAATAGCAATCACAAAGAGCAACGACAGAGAAAATACCTGGCAACACAAAGTTGGAAAATGAGGAGGGAGGAGACAAGTGAAGACATCTTGAAGTTTTAATCACCTATTGTTGTTGTGCAGGTAGCTTCTTCAGAGCGAAATAAACTGCACCCTTGTTTATCTATTCGCTTGAGTGGCTGAAGTGTTTATGTCTGTATTGTACAATGTATGTATGACAAACCTGTTTATTGTCTGTTGCTTGTTTTTCAAATCTTGTTTTTTCCTTGCCAAGATGGCCAACTTCCTCTTCTAGATTCAAGATCCTTTCTTTTTCTTTCTCAAGTTCCTCTTTAGTTTTGGCTGCTTCTGCTTTGTTCTTTTCTATCTCTTCTTGAAGTTTTGCAATCTCTTGGGTAAGCTGCTCCTTTTCAGCATTGTCTAACACTGTAACAGTAGTGGTGGCAGCAGCAGCAGCAGCAGTAGCAGCTACTGGAGCAGCTTGCTCTGTAACCACTACTTCTGCTTGTTCTTTCACCTCTTCTTGTCTGTCTTCTTTTGGTATTAGTGTTGTCTGTGGTTCAGCAACTTCTGATGTAACTGCAGTTGTTGTTATCACAGTAGTTGTCCCAACTGTTGCTCCACTATAAAAACCAAACCCAAAATTTCAGCTACAAGTTCAAAAAATTACTTGCACATCTTAAAATATAACTCCTTTCTTAAGGTCTTAGTACCAAGATAAAAATTGTTAAGTTTAAATAAACATTTTTTTATGATTGATTACATGTTGTTCAATAGAGCACAGGATTAACAACTTATATCAACCAGCCACCTAAAAGTACAGATGATGTCAGACTTCCTTATAAAGTTAATAATTCTAACGACAAAAATGGTGGAACAGAGTATTCATGTCCTGGGGGGTACTCTAGTCTGCGAGCAGGTGCACCTTTGAGCCAGGTGTGCAAGCAGCAAAAAGCAAAGTGATCCGGTGAGAAGTAGTCTGGTAAAGAGGTGCCAAGAAAGTGAGCCTGCCTTGACCTCTGTAATTTTTTCATTTCTGCTTCATCTGAGCGAAGTGAAATACAACTCGTTGAAAAACGGGAAAGATGAGAAAACTGACAATCTATTATGCTTGATGACAGTGATAAGATCCCCAAGGAGTCAGTAATTTACCGCACATTCTCACAAATTATAACAAATAAGTTGTCCACATTTGGAGTCTGAGAAGTTCCATCTATTTCTGGTTAAATTTCAAACTAAAGAGGGAACAGGAAATAGCAGTAAAAAGTATGTTTAAAATGAATCAAGCCGTGCTTGTCTTTGTGCCAACTGCATATGGGAAGGGTTAAGCATTATAAAGTTAACGTATATGATTTTGCATGCGGCAACAAAACAACACAAATTTAAGGTGTTTGTCCATTTTATCAGCATCATCAAAGAACAAGTGATTTTGTTACAATTTGCTGATAGTGAGTCCTGGGACTCATCTCATGAAAAATTATGAGTCCCAGTCCAGAATCAATGAGCTCAAGTTTAATTAAAAAACTATCTCCCTTAACCCTTTCTTGCCCAAGAGTGACTTATAGATTTTACTCTGTCTAATGCCAGACAATTTTACTCGTCAAAGGGCCCTTAGGCAGGAAAGGGTTAAAACCCAATGAGTCCCTACTTTATTAAAAAAAAATGCGAGAACTCTCATGAAACCAGACAATACAATGGCCACATCTGAAGGACAAGCAGTGCCAGGTCTGCCAGCAATACTTTCACTCTCAGAACCACTCCTGTTTGAAGCCATATCTGGCGGCAGTCCTCCAAAACCTAGTTGTTTATCGCCTGGCACAGGTTGCAAGACCCACATTTCTAATTTCTTTTTCATGTAAACTGAATCTCCAAAGAATCAAATATTTAGCAGAATTATAAAAGTTATTAATCTTTGTATGCCATCTTGGCCATTCTGGTCAGAAAGATATCGTTATTGCATTCAAGTCTTGAATTGGGTACGTTTTTCAGAAGAAGCTACTTTTTCATCATTGTCAATAAGACCATAAACAAACAAAGCTTTTCAAATTCTATGTTTAAGGCAACTTTGCCAGCGTCAACCGTCATATATTGGGGATTATATTCTTTGTCAGGTCATAAATAAGTTGGGAAAAATCAACAAGTTTGGTAATAAATAGGGTAAGGGTTATGGGAAACAGGCTCCATACCACCACTTAATTTTTCAGAGAGTACCCCCCCCCCCTGCCCCATGCAGATTCATGTGGATGTTTAACAGAATAATCTTTGAACACTTCATCAGTTGTTTTCTAAGGAGATACTGATGTCATCTAGAAATCCATACTTTTTGAAAAACTGTCCCAGCCTGTAGATTGGAGGTTGCAGACAACATATAAACCTACCTTGCCTTTAGAGCATCAATCTCTTCTTGAAGTTTCTGAATTTCAGCCTTGAGTGTCTCTACTTCATTTGTGTGTTTCTCTGTTAACTCATTTATTTTCTTTGTTTCCTCTTCTTCTCTTTCTTTTAACTCCTTCTGATGTGCTTCATCTTTCTCCTGCTTTTCTTTTTCAACAAGTTCTAACTGTTGTTTTAACTCATTGACTTCCTCTTCATGTTTTGCTTTTAACGCTTGGATTTCAGCTTCATGGGAAGTTTGGTTCTCTTCCTGTTGTTTCAAACCTTGTTCTTCTAAAGCTTTCAACTTTTCCTCAAGTTCTCTCACTTTTTCTTGTTCACCTTTAAAATCTGCCAACACTGCAACCGAGCACATTAATTACAATAACATTATTAGACAAAATTAATATAATGAAATATGAACAAAAGATACAACACAATACGAATCAATTAAAATTCTTATTTAATATATGACAATTATTTTATTATCTATAAAATCCATGTTGCACAGATGACTAGTGTTTATCACAAAATAGTTATGAAGAGTGAAAATATCAAATATGACTTACATAAGGTGTATTTAGCATGTCGTTCATCCAGCATCCTGGTTAAATCTTTCACAGCTGTTACCTGTAATGTCAGTGGCATATTGGAAAAATACTTATTAATCAACAAACTAAATTTTTCAGTTTTGTCAAATTTAGTGCCTATTCATTTCATGATGACCTGATCACACTTGGCCAACTCTCAATGGTGATTACCTCTTGCTGATTCCTACATGTAAGCAGTGTTGTCTTTGATGATATGCACATTGCACACCGGCTTCTTGGAGTAATATTTTCCATACTAAACACATCAGTGACTCTAGACAGAATCTAGTTACATCTCAAGAGAAATTAGAACCATGTTGAGAGATCAGAAACCAGACATGTCTCCCAAGAAATCTCTTTACGGTGGCCAATTCACAATTATCAACTCAGTTCATAAAACCAAATTATCCTGCAATACTCCCACTGACGCAGCACCATAGTTTCTTTAGAAACTTACCCCCTTTACTCCCAAGAAATGAGATAGGGGTTGAATGATATTGAGAGGGAATGTAGCTGCACACATTAAAAGACTTTTTTGAGCCAAAAGTGTGAGAAATAGTATCGGTCAATAACCACTGAGTTGCAGCGTTACCCAAACCAACCTCAAGCCCAAGTCAAACTTGAGTCACGAGTCAACACGTACGTTTACCTTTACATCTAGTAATCTTGATAACTGAGCCTTCAATATTATATCTGTTAACATTATTTCTTGTGTCAAATAGAACATAACCGTACACACCAAAGATGTTCAAAATTGAAGGAAGCATTTACCTTGTCATGTTCAAGCTTGGTAAATTCTTCCCTGTTTTTAATAAGAAGTTGTCTCTTTTCATTTAGCAGAACCTGGTTCTTGCTTTGGAGGCTCTGAAAGTATTGAAATTGTACATAAACTATTTCAGCCTACTAATCAGATCAACATCAAGTTTTGTGAATAATTGAGATGTAGCAAAGTATGATGTACTGGACTCAAAACAGAGCAGTCCAAGCTGGAGTGCTAGTGTAGGTCACCATGTCTTGTTCTTGGGCAAGACCCCGTCCTCTCATGGCAACTTTCTTCTCTTGCGTTGTATTATAGATGAGCACCAACAAATTACAATCTAGCATCTAATCCAGGGGGAGCAGAAATACTTAAGTAACCAGGGTCTGAAATTAACTTTTTTTGGCAGGTGCCAACTGGCGACTGAATTTTTTTTTCAGTCGCCATATGCAAAAATGTGGTTGCCCAAAAAGCGTTAATAAAATTCTTCCTTTGCAGCGAAACACAAATAGATGGAAAACTCTGGTCCCCAATTTTTCTTTTAAGAATCAGAATGAATAGAACGCATTTGGGGCCGCAACAGCGATTTTTTCGGTAAGGAATAAGATTAAATACAAACCCAATGATTATTTTCCTCTACCAATGAAAAACCATGTTGAACGAATCGAGTGCTGTTCATATACACTGTTTCATACAACTTCCAAATGTTTCAAGTCTCTTGTGCCAGACTGAAAAACTGCCGTTTGGTTCTTTGCTCTATGTTCAAAACGATCTTTCCTTTTGCATTCTGTCAAGACTGGTAACTTCATACTACTGAGCTGGCATTCAAATAAATAATAAATAAGACAATCAACGAATCGCCATGTTGCTCGCACCAGGCCACAACTGTGCAGCATTTCTCGTTCCAGTCCCCTGAACCATCCGCAATATGTACATGTATGTTATGGAAATCGCTGAAGAAACATGGCGACAAAGCTTTGCATTGATCATAGCTGTGAAACATTGTGGTAGATTATAATACGAGGAAAATTGGTTTTATGCTTCGAAAGCAGCAGAAAGGTAAAAAGTAAGTGACCAATTGGCAGGTGGCTTTGAATTTTATTTAAATCGATTTGGCTGAGATAAAGTTATTGTTTGTATAATATTAATCATCGCCTATATTGTGGCCTGAAATAGTTAATCGCCCGCTGGCGACCAGTTATGAAAATCGGGTCACCAGTGCAAAATTTTTAGTTGCATTGGCGACCAGGAAAGTGAAATTTCAGACCCTGGTAACTTCATACTACTGAGCTGGCGTTCAATCTACCAGTCTGATAGGTCTCTGAGCTCAAAGGCAATCTTCACCTTTTGCCAAGTTTTGGGAATATATTCAATTGATATCAGAGTGCAAGAAGTGGATACTGTGTACAAATCTGAAGGACATTATTTTAAATTAAAGGAAAATTAATGGAAATCGCTGAAGAAACATGGCGACAATTGAATTGATAACTTCAGGAAGTTTGTTTTTTTAATTTTTTTTGATTTGCCACATAACAAAATTCAAAACGATAATGAAGGAGGACAGTAAGTTAACACAAGTTAAGTAGCAAGGAAAGAGGAAAAAAATTACACAAATAATGTGTTATAATGATAAAGTGGTGGGGAGACCGAAAATAAACTAGAAAGCTTATGTGTGATTCGGCCTCCCCACTAAAACTAAGTTACTTAATAGATGAAATTGGCAGGAAAAATGATTCAAACTTTGATTTGCCAGTTTGCAAGTACATGTATGCAACTTGTTGCATTACAGTGCTTTTTGCATCCTATTGGTGTTAAATTGACACTTCTTTGTTTTCATTGCTTCTGGTTTGCTAGCTAGCTAAGATTTCTCAATAGTAACAATCTCCAAATCTTATTAACCCGGTCTATTCATTTATGGAAAACAACTACCAAAAATTTGGACATATTTAACCCTAACAAAATGTGTCTATTAAACCATAGTGTTGCTTTTACAATATAAAAATTGCTACAGAATGAGCAGCTATTGCCAGTAACTATGTGAACATTCGCATGTTAATACATGACTATTAATATTTACCCATACACTGCATGAAGTATTATGTATGTGCACATAATTTTATCTATAAATAATAATAAGACTTTACCTTCACTGTTTCTTGCCAATAAGTGTTAGTACGGAATGAATCCTCACGATGAATGGTTATAACTTGTCGGAACGTGGTGACTTTGTTGGAATATTCATTGCGCAAGTTAAGAACAAAAGTGTTGAATTTTGCCTGGTAAGAGATCAGATCATTTATCATTAACCCATAAGATTATTATTAATTCATGAAATTAATACTGAGATATATATAACTGTTACACTATAGTTGCAATCGGTTTTATACCAGGAGGCTTTGCCCTGAGATTGAAACAGTAACCCTCTCAGACACACCTACAGTGGAAAATGGTACATGAACTTCATACCTATGCACCATAACTAGTTTTCTATACCATCCTATACCAATTGAATGTACTTAATGAAAGTCTCTTATGAACAACAGTTTCCCCCTACTTTCTCTATTCTTTGAGCAATGAAAGCCTTACCCTTTCATCTATTTAGTCTGAGAAATTTAGAACCCCTTCGGGCAGAGCCTTATTGTACAAAATTGTCCATAATATGAAGTATAGAGAATCCCCCATCCCAAACATTTATGGACATTCCCCTGGAAATATGCTTCACCTTTTAAAGTGCCTATGAAGTAAAAAATAATTGCTGCTTATTTGAAAGGCTTTTCAAAGTAAAGAAGAATGGCGTTTTCCTTTTGGGAATATCTTTTTTCTTTTTAGAGATATTTACGTTTTTGTATTATGCAAATGAGGATAGTGATGACGTCATAGGTGGTTCCACTAAAAAAGTGCAACACTCAATCAAGAATATCTTCAGAAATATTGAAGCAGTGTTCTTCAAACTTGGCACCCAAGACGTACATCACAAAAGAAACAGAATGACACCTACAAAGTTGTTGCCATGGCAACACTCTCGGCTCCAGTCTCTTTCTGTGAGAAACCAAATATCCCCATTTGCAATCTTTTAAAGTGAGACAGAGGGTCTTGCTCAGCACACAAATGGTTCCCACATTGCCTTAACTATCCCTACTACATTGCTGTGAGTGGATGATCCTTGTTTAGGATAAAATCTGGGAATTTTAGTTTTAATTAAAACAGGACCAGCAGCGTAACTGTTGTCATGGCAACGGCACGACAGGTGTCATTTTGCTTTTTTTGTGACGTACAGACCGGATGCCAAGTTTGAAGAACACCGCTTTAATATTTGTAGAGATATTCTTGATTGAGTGTTATACTGTTTTAGTGAAACCACCTATGACGTCATCACTTTACTCACAAAACCGTAAATATCTCTAAAACAAAAAAAGATATTCTAAAAAGAAAAACGCCATTCTTCTAGACTTTGAAAGGCCTTTCGAATAAGTAGCAATTATTTTTTACTTCATAGGCACTTTAAAGCTATCAATAGATTGAATCAAATTATAGACCCACCCAAACAGTCTCCAATTTGGGAGCACTGGTTGAACTCCAAATACAAAATATCAGTTTTCACTTTGACAACCAGTTTCCTTACAATGATCTCGCAGGTGTCGCCCCTCTCATGGACTATACTGTTCAGTGGAATTACCACAAAAAAGTTAACAGAGTGACTGACTGACGGACGGACAGACTGACTGAGTGACTGAGTGACGGACTGACTGAGTGATGGACTGACTGAGTGACAGACTGACTGAGTGACGGACCGACTGAGTGACGGACTGACTGACTGACTGACTGACGGACTGATTGAGTGACAGAGTGACAGAGTGACAGAGTGACAGAGTGACAGAGTGACAGAGTGACAGAGTGACAGAGTGACAGAGTGACAGAGTGACAGAGTGACAGAGTGACAGAGTGACAGAGTGACAGAGTGACAGAGTGACAGAGTGACAGAGTGACTGAGTGACTGAGAGACTGAGTGACTGAGTGACTGACTAATGGACTGGCTGACTGACTGACTGACTCGCTGACTGACTGACTGACTGACTGACTGACTGCCCGACTGACTGACTGACTGACTGACTGACTGACGGACTGATAGAATGACAGAGTGACAGACTGACGGACTGACTGGCTGACTGACTGACTGGCAGAATGACAGAGTGACAGACTGACGGATTGATGGACTGGCAGACTGGCAGACTGGCAGACTGGCTGACTGACAGAATGACAGACTGACGGACTGATGGACTGGCAGACTGGCTGACTGACTGGCTGACTGACTGACTGACGGACTGATGGACTGACGGACTGACGAACTGACGGACTGATGGACTGACGGACTGACGGACTGACTGACTGACTCACTGACTGACTCACTGACTCACTGACTCACTGACTGACACACTGAATCACTGACTGACTGACTCATTGACTGACTGATGGACTGACTGACGGACTGACTGTCTGACCGACTAATTGAATGTTTTTTTCCCCAGTTAACTGTTATTTAATACCTCCCACTAGCCACAATTTCACTTAGCCAGCTTTGCACTACATCTATTATAGCTAATATACCTGGATATCATCCTCCAGTGATTTGTATTGATCTTGAATCTGATCAACAACCTTCACATGACTGCTTTTCATTTTCTTCATATCATCCATTACCTAGAATCAATTTACAATTAAAACAAACATAAATATAAGTGGACAAGCCAGCATTGTAAACACCTCACCAAACAGTGGTCACTGTCCCACTTAGTTATCTTACTTCAAAGAGGAGTTACACTGAATCAGTTAACATGTACAGCCGCTTGTCCTGTAATAGCGGTTTCATTAAATAAATGTTCTCAGGAGGAGGACAACTGGTTTTACAAGGTGAGCAGAACTATTAGAACTGAACTAGGCAAGCAAAATCTTCCTTGCAACCAATTAATGTGCTCAGTATCTGGCCCTTGACAAGACATCTGCTTTAATAGATTGCAAACAGTGGTTTCCTTTTTCTAGCAATGCAAAAGCAATGGATCAAGCAGCAAATGGAAAGCTGAGAGAGATTCCTCCCTCGACCCACCATTCATCATCTATACCCTCAGTTGTTTAATTTTTACATTACTGCTTATACACAAGATCACAGGAAAACGGTCTGACTCCAAACACTTTTTTAACTTTGTGTTACACTGTATGTCCAAAAAGATAACATTACTGAATATGATCATGCAAGTTTTAATGCAGAATGAAAACATGCTCAACATGTATTTAAATGCAGCTGAAGAAATATGTAACCTACCCTCTGAATACAATCTTTTGCATAAATGTAAGGAATATAAGCATTCTGTTCTCCTTGTAACTGAGGAGGTGCCAAAAGATCACTGCTTCGACTAGAGGAGCTTTCTACAAAATGTAAAAACTTCTTATATCAGCAAAGTGGCCAAAAAGGAACATTTCCACAGGTGGTCTGAAATTGTGACGGTGCATTCCTTTGGAGTGATTTGAATACGGATCAGTGATCCAAGATGATGATGCATCAAAGGCACCAATAAATCCTCTCTGGTCACAGACTCACTGGTTCCTTTGATGTACCATGATCAGAGTGATCTTTGATCACTGATCCTGATCCAGATCACTCCAAAGGAATGCAACCTAAATTTAAAACCTTTTTACACAATATTTTTAGGCATTTATTCCTGAGTCATTCAAAAGATTCATCTTAACCCATTGACTCCTGTGCTGCCCATAACCCCCGTGCCGAGCCTTTCTTCCACTTCTGGCGTCATCACATTTCACCAAAATGGTCATCATCTAAACTCAACCTCTGCAGGAGGAAAAAATCTTTCCAGTGATGCCCAGATCAGAGTGATTGGCCTAATGGAGCCTGAGATAAGCACAAAAATGCTCAAAAAGATAAGTGAAAAACTAAGAGCAAAGTTTCCTGCCACTACCCCTGGCTGCTCCATGGTAAAAATTGCCCGCCTCGATGACGCTTTCTTGGAAGTTTTTTAACCGCAAGAAAGCCCAGTAGAAGGTCAATCACTGCAGCGAAAAGAAAAGGATATAAAAGAAAAGGGGAAAAAATAAAAAATCGAAAAGCCTAAAGGCATAGGTCAGCTTCTCGTGCAAAAACTATCTAAAAATTTTGATTTCTGCACACACCCGAGCCAAAATGTTGTAAAATGCCATGTTAGTGGCAAGAAGGGCAAGCTGTGCAATTGCAAATGCATTTTCGACCAGATTAAAGCTAATTTGGCCAAGATCCAGCCTCAAAACGACCAAAATTTAAAAAAAAAACCCGCATTTTTGGCAAAAAGCTCCAGGAGTCAATAGGCTAAACTCTTTAATGGGTCACAGCCAGAGGTTGTAAACACCAGTTTGTCTTAAGATACACCATGCAACATTTTACATCCTGTTATGGAAGATTGTCTGTTTGCCTCACATGTTCTTGCTATGATCAACCACTCTTGCAACCTACCAAATCTATATTGAATGTATTAATAAGAATACCCTAAACACCGGCATATAAGCCGCACTTGCAGATAAGCCGCACCTCAAGTTTGGGAACTCAAATTTTGGGAAAAAATTTGGAAAGGAATTAAAATAAATCGAAAGTGGAGTAATAAGATTGATGTCAGTTATGTACATTCATTGTTTCCTCTGAAAGTTTCTTGAACTGGCCAACCTGCGCATTGACTAACTAATGTTTAAACAGGGAATACTAAAACTCTTACCTATAATTTTAGCTCTGTACACATAATGGTATGAAAATCCGACTTAGACATAAACTTGATCTTTCTCTGGTATTTTTAATCCACTATTTTTCATTATGTCGACCATTTCTCAATAGAATTTACATACAACAACATGAATGCTTCGGTTTTGTTCATTTGTAGCTTAGTAACCAGGCAATTGATCAGAAGTTGGGAGTACTGGGAACGAGGCAGTTTACCACACATATTTTTGCTTGATAAACCGTTAATATGAACAAAAACACTCTTTTAGGAGCCACCAAACTCGCAAAAGCAAGCGTACTGTGGGATAGTTTTGTGGAGTTCGTATCATTTTGATACACAGGACTATTGAAATTGTAAAACTTTTGCTGAAAAGCGTTAATTCATGCAAATTTATGGCATGGTCTTTAGATGTTCTCGCAGATAAGCCGCATCCCCGAAAATTTTGAGCAAAAAGGAGCAGCTTATACGCCGGTGTTTACAGTACACATTATTACAGTCTGTACACAAATATAAAGACGTTCCACAGAAGGACCTTGATCTACAGTTGTAGTCTCAAGACTTCAGCTTACCTCTATCTCTTATCCCTTCACTAGAATCTGGTGATGGTTCTTCCCAGGCCATAATTCCCTGTGATCAAGACATTACAAAATTAAAGACTTATAACATAATGATTTTCTCTGTGTGCATGTGTGGTTACAAAAACCTATGGCCTTTAAAACCTTTAATAAATTCATATCAAATTCTCATTATTTAATTAATTTTGAACTTCTGAAAATATTCTCAGAGACTCTATGGGTCTTGAGTCAATTTTAGAGCAAAGCGAAGAGGCCAGAGCTAAATGCTTTTGGTACTGCAAACAGCTTTGGTTCAAGAGTTTCTCAAAGTTAGATGCTAACTTCTTTTGACTTCTCCTGGCAAACCTTTGCATCCAAGTAAACCACAGTCCAACAACTCAAGGAGATCTACTGACTTAACCAAACAGTCAAATAAAGAGGGCTCACCCCATCAGTTATTGCCAATGCTCCTGAAGTTGAGGACACAGGACGATTTAATCCTTCTTCACCTCTTGATCTTGGGCGGGAACCTGTCGATTTAGGTCGTGAGCTTCCACTTGTCCCATGAAGTCTTGATGAAGAATGGTAATCAATGGTTGGTGCCGTCATTGGCCTCTCTACAGATGCAACAGGGATTGGCTGTCTTGCCACTGCAGTGGCAGGGCGCTGTCTTACCCTGTTATGAGCTGAGCTTGGTCGGCTTGAAGCAGCATTGGATTCAACATCAGCATCAGTTTCAGCAATACTCCATGCATCTTAGGATAATTGAAAGGTTTAATTAATATTGTGTGATTACATGATGAAAATGACAGTGATATCTAAATTGGATTTTCATCAAATGAAAAACTATATGTAAGGGTCATGATCTGCTAGTTCAAGAGAACAATTTGAAAGTAGAATGGAGGTCATACAAGAAAACGTAACAGATACCATTTATATGATCAGAAGTCCTCTTAGTTTGTTTTCATAAGAAACTAAAATGGGGTTGCATTGATGTAAGGGTAAACCAAATTGAATTTGTGTCGAAAAAAGTTTACCTTCAATACTGCAGTAATCTTCAATATTATAGAAGCAATAACTTATTAACATTTGATAGTACCTTTTCTAGATTCAACATCAGGGGTTTGCCGACCACTGTCTTCACCATCTGTAGGTACAACTGTGTTTCTTTTAACTCTCCGTCTTGCACCACTCTCCATGCTTCCAAGAGAATCTGTCTCAGTTCCATTAACTCCTTCAGTGTCTGTTGTTTGAGGAACCTCTGTGTCAGTTGTCTGCGGCGCCTCATGAACACCATTCATTTCAGCCTGATTAATTTCATCCTCTGCCTCATCACCTCTGTTAGCTTCATCTGCTTCCCTGACAGATATCAAGCTTCCTTTCTGTAGTTCTCCTGGAGTTGCTGTGTCTTTGGTTTGATCTGAAGACTCTCCGGATTCTTTAGTTCCCTCTGTGTCATCTGTGTCTGTCCATGCTAACAAGTTTAAAGAAAACTTTGTTCCAGTATTGTAGTACACTTGATAAAACAGTGACTGACAACATTAAAAAATAATACAGTACCACAAGTTACCACCTCTCATCTTATTTCTATCGAGTGGTATCTAAATCTTGTATCTCTCAAGATGCATCTCAAGTTGATTCTCTTAAAAATCACTGCACACATTCTCTCAAGAAGACAAGCATGTTTCAGAGATTTCTACTCTACAATTGAAATTGGTGGCATCAAAGGTGTCAACCAGAATTCACATACTATTATCTAAAGATACACTCCAAAGAGGATCATAGAAAGATCAGATGTTATACATTTTGAAGAGGTTATGAGAAACATGTAAATTAACCTTTGAAAATGATATTGAAAACAATCTTGCCCCACAACACTGTTTAGAATATCACTAGAAGGCAGAGCAGTTTTACTTACAGTACATCCAAGTGAAAAAATAGGCTTTAAAGTGCCTGAGCAAGAAAAATTAGATACTTAACATCTCTTGAGATAAGACAGTGATTACTTACAGCAATACGGTATTACTGAAAACATGTAGTTCTCAGCCCTGTCAAATTACTTTAAAACAGTAGGCAGGATAACAGAAGTACTTAGCAGGCAGTACGGTCCAGAGACTTGTTTCTTAAGGTAGCATCCCACCCCAAATGACCGCTTCGCGTTCGCACCGTTTCAAGGCGAGACGTTAAATAAAAACCCTGACAAACTATATATTTTCTGAAAGCTTAATAAATGAAGATTACCATACCATATTTATTGAAAGAAAAAACATAAATGTCTTAAAAATATAGCGATCGTTTTGCAAAAGTACATGGCTTGCAATATTCAGCTCCTGTGCAGTCGGAAGTGATTAAAAGGAAAAGACAGACATTGCGCCAAGTTCTTAACACCTTTGTCTCAAAAACCGTGTCGGCGAATTTTGATATCTTGCCTGGTTTGTTTTTTATGCCCGGTTAAACTTCGGGGTTCGAAAAAATATCGCTCCTGTTCCTTCATTTGTTGATAACTCTAGAAAGAACGGGAAAAATCAAAAATGCCGACACCATTTTTGAGCTACATTATATAGGAACATTCTCCCCAAATCTGAGCTAAGACGGTTGAAAATTCGCTGCACGCGAACTTAAAACACGCGCCCAATTTCTTGAAACTACAGTTTCGAGAAAAAGAGCAAAACAGTTTCAGAGACGTTCTTCCGGTTGAATGGGATTAAAACAACAAGGCGTGAAAGTAATTACCTGCGGTTTACAAACAAACGGCTCAACTTACTTCATAACAATAGCGCTCAAATGCTGACAAGACAAGATGTCAAATACTGTTCCACGCGGGAATTTGACTCTACATTTCAGTTCTACCAGGGATTGCTGCTAGTCACTCGCTCCGAAGGTAAGTTGTTACTTTAGAATTGGAAGTGTTTCATCCCAGTTTCCGGAGTTTTCATTCCTCTGACTAGTAATTTGTAATATGAATAGGCCAAAACAACGTTAGAAATGCCTTAAGAAACGAAGAGAGGAAAAAGGTGTCCGGGACAAATACCACCAGGAATAAGAGGCGAAGCCGAACGCGCAAGGGAGGGAATCATGCAACTACCACTGACTCCAGTGAAACAGAAACTCCCAAGGCAGTAATGCTTCCCGAGATGCGAGCAGCTGGGTAAGAATGGTAATAAACTTGATAGGAAACAATACAAATTGCTTTCTGGTCTATATGATCAGCACTGATGAATAGAGCCACAAAATTACTGCCACGTACACAATTGCCCGGCACAACAACCTCGAACACGTGCTGCGTATAATAAGACCCTTTGTCGCTAGCGGCAAGTTTGTCAGCCCAATCCTTGTCGATGTCAAAACAATTTCTTTTTTTTTCTTATTACCGCTCTCCTTTTCACAAAAGGGCAGCTCGATCGCTTTCGCTTTTTGCTTGAAGACATGGCAACAGCGCGAAAATATTGTTGCACCGTCTGGCTGTGACAAAATTGCGTGTCGAAAACAAGGACGGTATGTAAGATAATAATGATGTGTTAACAGATTGTTACAGTGACTTGTCAACATTCCATTAACGGCAATTAGTGAAGAAAACATTATTTTGTCCATAACTTCCCGTAGAAACAATATTTTTTCGAAATTTCTTTTTTAAAACAAAGATAGGAGTAAGGTCTATCTTGCTATCGTATAATATTTTTTTCCCCAAAATGGTCACATTTGGGATGGGATGCTACCTTAATAGTCAAAATTGTGCAAAGTTAAGTTAACTCCAGTGAAGAAGGGGGTGTGAGACTGAATTCTACTGTAGCCTACAGTAAGAAATATTGTACATGCACATGTACATGAAACTGTCCCCAACTCCTCCCAAAGAAAGCAAGGGAGAGGGTTTCCTCAAAGCAGTCAAGAGGAGGGCAATATAATAGTTATCCTCAGTGTTTCCGCCAGACCACCCCATTGCAGGAATCCTGCATTGCAATCAAAGAAAGCCCCCAGACAAACGAAGAAAGGGCCAATTTAGCCCTTTACTTTTACAAGATTTCATGCAGGCTTAGCCCAGGCATACTATTTTAGTAGCCATCCCAAGGCTCAAAATTGCAACTGATATGGTCACCAATGCAACTAACAATTTACAATGCTACTAACATTTCTTCCGTGGAGACCAAAAATTCTGGTTTAGTTGCCATAATCGCAACCTCATTTCTCTACGTTAAGTATAAATAACGGTTATGTTCTTCCAGAAAACCATATTGAAAAATCTTTGCTTCTAAAACATTCAAGATAAGAAAAGCCAATCCATCCTTTTGCTTTACTGTATTGATTCCCTCACATCGGAAAACTTCCAATGGCTGACCATGTTTGAAATCCCCCTGTAATGGATTGCAAGCCCTTGATCATTGACTACATCAAACATGCCTTAAGTTTCTATTTGTTCTCTTGGCACGCGCAGGTCCTTTCATACTCAGGCGACCAGAAATTTCCATTTGGCGACTATTTTTTACCAATGGTTATCTATTGGCCCTTTTCCTAAAAAAATGGCCCCAAAAACAAGCCTTACAGGGCTACTTTGGTCCTCAAGTAAAATTTTCTGGCTGAAACACTGTATCCTGTAGACTAACTGCAATGTTTCCTTCAGATCAGGTGCAGGTATAAAAATACTTAAATATTTTGAAAATGCCTTTAAAACTACACTTTAATTTGTTAATGCTCAGTCCCCTATTTATGATTAAATGAAAATGCTGCCACCACTCATGGTTTGTAGGGTTGGACCATGCATATGAAAAGCATCTGTAGTTGAATGTTGATTAATACCTTTGATCAATACTTGACTGCAGATGCCTTTACTCTACTACACATGGGTTGAATTACCATTAACCCAAAACATCTGGAAATTTTGGATGGAATGTAAATGGAAAGATTAATTTTTGTCTCCCCAAACAGAAATTTTCTCGGGAAAACAGGATTTCTTGAAAGGTAGACCAAAATGCCCAAACGGAATTTCCAAATGGAAAATGTGCATTCCATTTGCTAGTTTTTACCACTTCCAGATCTTTTGGCTTGGATCACCTTTGATCCTATCTTCCGAGAAAAAGTCTTGGAAATGTAACAAGCACATCCCGTGGAAATTTCCATTTCAGGATTTGGCACATCCCATTTATTAACAAAGTTCATTTTCATATTACTACAACAGTTGACCAACCCGTCTTTCAGAGTAAATGGTAAACAACCATGATTGGTGTGTTTTTAACAAGATGTACATGTAGAGAAAAACTGGAAAGTAGTATTTGGATACAGAGTACAATATGATGGTGAAGTGCATGGAATTAAATTAGTGACACATCTTCCATTTTAATAAAAATCTCTATGTGGTGAGCTTTCGTACTTACTTACTACAGATAAATCACAAAACTAAACTATAGAAGTTTTAAGCCATGGACTTGTAGAGACCTATCAGCTATGGTACCACATTGTAATTCCTCAAGTTGCGCAACTTACTGAGCAAAGCATAAAAGTCGACCGCAAAGAATGACTCGACCGGGCATGATGTACTTGTAGTACGCCTTTCGAAAGGAAATGTTTGGTCTACAAAACTGGTTCGAACTGAATAAAAGCTTAACAAGCTTAAATTGGAACCTATTCTTGCGCTGGTTGAGCAAACAGCTGCAAGATCACACTATGACAGTCACCACATAACGGGAAAGTAAGGTTAAAATATACAAAATGTCAACAAACTTCTGAGATAATACACACCTTGTTCCTTGGATAACGTGGAGGCCCTTGCTTGCGGCTTCGAAGGCTTTCGTTTAGGGGAGACCTTCGGATTTCGTGTTGCCATCATTTTGTCGTCTTTGTGACAAGGGAGGCCTCAGTTGCCTCATCCACCGCTGAATTCCAATAACTCCAAGATAAATAAACACTTGGAGAAATACGAACCACACTGAATGCGAATCAGGGGTTAATGCAAATATTCCATCGAAATTCCAGGTTCACGCGAGGCAACGAAATAAAATCCTCAATTTGACCAATACTTGAATCCCATCAAAGAAATTATAAAATGTAATCAGCCATTTTGAGTTCTTAAGGTGCTATTGTCAAGATAATGAAGGAAAATGTTGGGTATTGAGTTGCTATAGAACTGCGTCCATGTTTACTGCGTGACGTCATTGGGCAGAGTAATCGATAATTCATCGGTGAAGACTAGTTACAGCAGGGGGTCACTCGGAGAACGCTCGGTAAAAAGTCGTAACAACCTCAAGTGAATCACAACTTTGAAGTTCGTTGTTTTGAAAGGACCATGAGAGCTCTATTAATTTTCAATTTTATTTGGATCTCTTCTCCACTTGAGTCTGAGCATCCACCCGGTCATTTGGAACCTTTAGGATCTCATCAGCCGCCGCTAGGTTCGATACAAAACACTGACTTAGTTCCGTCGTCTCAAGATTTCTTCGAACAATATGCTCTTCCAGGTGAACCTGTGCTTTTCAAGGGAGCAGCGAAAATGATGGCCGCTTTTTCTAAATGGACAGATGAATATTTAAGGTAAGATAAAAAATTCCTGGTGTTTTTATCTCACCCGCTAACTTCTGAATTGGAAGACGATAAAATTAAAAAGTCAACTAGCTTTCTTTGGGATTTTTTTTTCTGACCTGGCATTGAATGTAAACTCAAGACTTAATTAAGCTTAACTCAATTTTTATTTGGCTTGAGTTCCTTCTGCACTAATTTTGAACATGATCTTTGGCCACTTGTACCTGTTCGTTTTTATCAACTACTACATACATACACGCAAGAAATAATGTTTTTCTTCGATACAACAGATCTGAACAAATGTTAGTTGAATAATCTGAATAATTAGTTCGACAAGCTTTTACTTGTTTTTATGTTGAGTGTTTTCCCATTGAGGTTAAATATCCTTTAAAAAGCTAGGGTTACATATTGTTCAGTTTAATATTGTATTATTGAAAGTTTACATGAAATGTCGTCTTGAATGTATGATGTATTTTAGAAGCTTATCAGCGATTATATATTTTTTCAAGAAACTAATATATACTGAAATTTAGATTGAAGTACTTGTAAAGAGAATTGAAAATTGATACCAGAACATTAATATCCATTGATTTCATTCGCTCTTAAGCCAATAAGAAAATTCAATACTTCATCTTATCTGTTATTCACAATCAATCTACTGACAACAAAATGAGTCTTCAAAAATGCACCTGTCTGTCACCTCATTCCATTATTGTTCATTAGTTACCAAGGTAACAGTGCATTCTGCCGAGTATTTTAAAGAGAACACTTAAACTTATTCTGAATCATCTTCAAAAGAAATAATGAAGGTTAAAAAATTTTGATTTGAACAACAAAAAATTTAATGACAGCGAAGACATCCAATTTAAATTTCAAAGCATGTTAAGAGAAGGGATATACAGAAGATACAATCAAAGTAATAATAATAATGATAATAATAATAATAACTTTATTAAAATCTCAAACTAGCTGAGCACAGACACTCTACTAATTGGGTAGGCTAAATCAAATCAGCCACAATCAAATCAAATCAAATCAAATGTTGGTTTTGGGGAGAGGGGAAAACTGGAGTACCCAGAGAAAAACCTCTTGGAACAGAGTAGAGAACCAACAAACTCGACCCAATTATAATGCCATGTCCAGGTATTGAACCTCAGGGCCACACTGGTCACAAGAAGGCAAGCGCTCTCACGACTGCACCATCCCCACTCCCCCTATTAAAGAGGAATCTTTAGTGTGTCATGAGAGTTTTTTAATGTAGTTAAATGTTAGTTACAAAAGGCAGTTTAGTTAATTGTGAGCCAGTGTAGCCAGCAGTCAACCCCATGTGCAGACATGTCCTGCAAGGTGACCTCAATAGCTTGCAGCTCACCTCATGGCCTGTTTACATTTTGTCGTTTTGTAGCTGATCTTTGCAGATCATTTACTTAGTTAGCTAATCTTTGCAGATTTCTGGCTGCCATGTAAAATACTCACTAAACCTTCAGGTTTGAATCTCCTATGACTGGGATCACTTTTTCTTTACATGTATTCTTAAACTGGAAACATTCAACTTTTTAAGCTTTACTCTTACTCAGTTAATTCCAGTTTTTAATGCTTGATGGACTCTCCCACTTTTAGTGAGAATTTTGGACAAGAGGCTATTGATGTCGAAGAAGGCAAAAAAGAGAACAGATCCCTTGCTACATTTAATTTCAAGTTGAAAGACTTTATCACACGTTATAAGAATGAGGATATTTACATGGTAGAATCTCTTCCAGTAAAAATGAGAGGTATTGACAGTATATTAATGTCTTTAGTTAATCAAATGGCTCTTTATAGTTACGAAGTTCACAATTGCATAAAACATTACTTCTTTCATTTTAGGAAATTTTACTGATTTTCTCCATTTTTAAAGGGTTTTCCCATCAATTATGAAATCAAATTTGTCACTTGAATGGCTAAATGTGGGGACAGGTGTTTTTTTTTTGGTAACTGAACAATTTAAGTTAAAGAAATACCATGTCTGATGAGACTAGCACTAAAGATTTTCATTAAATACAAATTCTACTTTATTCTGGGCATAATGTAGTGTCATGCACTGTGCTTGAGTTACAATCTGATCCTACACATAAAACTTAAGGATTTTAACAAAGAGCATTGGCTTAGTAGCGAGAATAACAAATTACGGTAGTAGCGTTCCAAAAGTAATGCCCTACCTCCCCAAAAGTGATGCTTTCATGAAAGAAACATTAAGAACCTGAGGCCGTTTTCCCTTTGGAAAAGAATTTTGACAAACTCTTGTGAGAATTTAAAGGAAAGACAACTTTTCAGTTCAGTACACTGGAAAATTTCAGGAAGAAATGAAGCGTCTGAAGAGATAATTAAGTAGTACTGTTTTTCCATTTGGCTGCTCTGAATTGAGATTTATGTTCCATTTGCCATTTTGTATCATTTGTACCACCTCACACCTCAACTTAAATGGACAGTGCACCGCATCAGGGAAACTTCAACTGACATTTTCAGAAATGTTGTGTTAAATTATGGTAAACGAGCTGATTTCAAAAGCTTTTGAGGTAGAAGACAGGTAACTTAAGTTCATTAACTACTTGATGGTGGAAAACCTGAGATCGCCACCAACTTGAAACAATTATTAAAATCCAAATTAAATTAACAATTTTGCAAACAACGTCTGCTTTAGAGGAATATGCTCTATTAAAGAGCATCGGTTGCGGGGGATTCACCAATATGCTCCAAGATGCTGTAGTTTGGTTTAGCAGTGGAGGAACAAAGTCAGTTCTTCACTATGATGCTGTGGATAACATCAACTGCCTGTTTGATGGAACAAAAGAGTTACTTATGATTAACAAGGTAGGTTTATTATACAGTTCATTCTATGATCCAAATCTGAAACGAAGTGTCACGTTTAGACAACAAAGAAATGCTGTCAGTCAATGGGCCAATTCCCCCTACGACCAGACCTCTCAAGTCTCACAATTTTGTCGTGAGACTCACGGTTTTCAGTTCAATCTCACGGTCTCACAACAAGACAGACAAATCTCATGATAAATAGAGGCGCAAGCTGACAGAATAAATTTTTTGTTGTATAATTTCATTTTTGGCTTGCTTATAGGTGAGTTTCTTGCGCCAATTCTGTGCGAATCCATGGTTAACAAACAAACTTAACAAACCGTTACCCAGCTGTTCAGTCCATGACGGACTGTCATCTATGACCATTTAGTATAAATTTACTGTATTCTATTGTGAATCCGTAAATATGATTGGCTATATTACCGTTTTTTATCTGCTGATAGTCAACAGTTACGCATCAGTGCACATCGCGCATCACGTTTGAACCTGATGCAACATAATAAAACAGCTCTTTTCTACGCGTTACTTGACATTTTTTGTCTATTTATGCAATGAGACTACGGTAAATTTATACTAAAACAATTAGACTACTCGTCCTCATTTTCTACGAGCGATAGTCAACTCGGCTGCGCCTTTTCTGCTCGTAGAAAACTTGGGCTCGTAGTCTAATTTAGGAATTATTGAATGAGGCGGAGAAGTATATGAAGAATAATCTGCAGATCAAGGAGGGTGTTATCCACAGAGGCCGAAGGCCGAGGTGGATAACACTCTCCGAGATCTGCAGAATTTTTCATATCCTATGAAAGCCGAATTCAATAATTGCTTTATTATTCATTCAAAATATTTCCGCGTTCTTAAAGGAGTTTTGCCATTTCTCTCTTTGTTTTTCTGCTCACCAAAAATAACACAATCTCGTCCCCAGGTTTTCTCGGTCAACGGTTCAATAATTTTCAGCGGGCTGCACTTTTGATGTCATTGATTCAATATGATGAAGATTCTTTCCAAATTTGGTGAACAGCAGCTGGTTATAGTGAATTACGTATGTGGTTTTAACCAATCAGAAACAGGGAAATATTTTGAATGAATAATAATGTTAAATATAGCACTTGTTCCAAATTAGGTGACCATCATTATCAGTCTCTCACATTTTAATCACATTTGCAAAATGGCGGAAGTTTTCGATGAACCTAATGAAATTATAAGCAGGAAAAAAACACTTTCTCGTAAATAGAACCTGTGTTTACTTGGTTGTGTCTGCCGGTCGATCAATCTCCCGATTTTTACTGAAATCTCCAGATTTTTTTGCACCAGTCTCCAGATTTTCGGTGTTTTAAGGTTGAGAGGTCTGTATGACACTAAATCGCATGACATATTTGAGACATTTGAGACATTCCATACGACTACCATGACTCTCTACATGCATCTCATAAAGGTAATAGGGTTTAACTTTTGGGGGCTTCCAGGGATCCTAGGTTTTTATGTATTTTTCATTCCTTCAAAAAAAATTGGAAAAATTGGAAAAATTCGCTGACTAACCATTGTGGCTGATAAACCATCTGGTTCCCCCAATCCCTCAAAATTTTGCAATCTGAATTACGGTAGCATTTTTTCAAATGTTGTAATTTCAACAAATGAATTTGTGAGTTCATTTGGCGGCTCAGTGTTATCTTTACTGTTGTCATTTTTTCAGTCTCATCTTCAGCAAGCACATATTGACAAGGTTAATGGAGCATTCTCTAGTGTTGATGTGGATAAAGTTGATATGTACAAGTTTCCAGGGTTACAGACTATCCCTTATTACAAGGTTCTCATGGAACCAGGCGACTGTTTGTTCATTCCTGCACGGTAAGTTAACCTTGTTTCATTTTATAACTTATTTTAACTGCATATTGACAATAATAATAATAATTATTATCATTATCATTATCATTATCATTATCATTATCATTATCATTATCATTATCATTTTTATGATAATGATAATAATAATAATCTAGAGGTCTAGATCACGTTTCACGTTTCACAGAAAATAATGCAGTCCTTTCACAATTCACGAAAAATAAAACAGGCATTTCACGCTTCACGGAAAAAAGGAGAACGTTTTTTTTTCAACAACAGTTACATACCGTTACATTTTGAAAAATTGTTTCTGGGTACGAATACAAAAACTTTCCAAAGTTCCAGAACAGACGGCTCTCATGAAACGAGCAGTCCATGCTTCTTCCAAGGCCTTTGGTTTCAGCTAAAGATTGCACGCCAGAAAAATCTAACACAGCTTTCCTAAAGATTTCGAAATCTCTATGGGCTGTGGCAGAAAAGGAAAAAAACGAGATTTCACCTTGTGAATCAATATTTTTTGTTACTTGTTCGGTTAAAAAAAAAAAAATAACTTAACGCAGTCATCTCGGACATTGCGTTGATGGACTTGATGCGTTTCTGCCATTATGGTGGAGATAAACGAAACAGAGGATGAAAATAATGGCTGGCTAAAGGTCACCGAAATTAGGTTTTTTAGAAAAGCTGAGTACTGTTGACACTTTAATAAAATCTTTCATTTCTTTTAAAACCAGACCAACCACGTTGTCGCAACAGGGATCGACTGTGACGTCACAGTCACACAATATCATTTATTTAAACAATAGACCACAAGTTTCTATGGGTTATAAGCTGATGAACCACGCGAGATGTTGGTAGAACACGAGAAGAATTTGTAAACCATGAGCCGCACGCAGGCAAGTGGTTTACAAATTCTTCGAGTGTTCAACCAACATCCCAAGTGTTTAATCAACCTATAACTCATAGAAAACTTGTGGTCTGTTGCTTTATAATAATTCAGAAGACGCGCGATTTTTCCATGGGTTTACCGGCACAATAACCCACAGCTGATTGACCAATCAGAGCGCGCACATTGATTTGGTTATTATATAATACGTAATAACGGTTGTCCAAAATAACAAACTTAAGACATAGTGAAAATCACAGTTCACGGCGAATTAAACATTTATTTCTCATTTCACGGAAAATAATTTTGCAAAGTCATGCTTCATAGCTACATTAAAAAACTCTCATGACACACTAAAGATTCCTCTTTAATAGGGGGAGTGGGGATGGTGCAGTCGTGAGAGCGCTTGCCTTCTTGTGACCAGTGTGGCCCTGAGGTTCAATACCTGGACATGGCATTATAATTGGGTCGAGTTTGTTGGTTCTCTACTCTGTTCCAAGAGGTTTTTTCTCTGGGTACTCCAGTTTTCCCCTCTCCCCAAAACCAACATTTGATTTGATTTGATTTGATTGTGGCTGATTTGATTTAGCCTACCCAATTAGTAGAGTGTCTGTGCTCAGCTAGTTTGAGATTTTAATAAAGTTATTATTATTATTATCATTATTATTATTACTTTGATTGTATCTTCTGTATATCCCTTCTCTTAACATGCTTTGAAATTTAAATTGGATGTCTTCGCTGTCATTAAATTTTTTGTTGTTCAAATCAAAATTTTTTAACCTTCAATACTTCATCTTATCTGTTATTCACAATCAATCTACTGACAACAAAATGAGTCTTCAAAAATGCACCTGTCTGTCACCTCATTCCATTA